>JARHVA010009642.1:207500-286028 GCA_037957365.1 Torreya grandis
CAAAGGAATCTACAACAAAGAGGTGGCACTCTTTCTTCCACTTCGTGGGCTTATAGTAAACTTCCCTCCAGAGTAATCTTCTCTCATAGGTCACAACACACAGCTAACACAAGCTGTTGTTCACCTCATTGCACATCTGTACAATCGAGTACACAACCGTACTCCAAGTATATCTCTCCATGATCCTGCTGATGTATTGATGTCACCTTGGATCTAGCTTCCCCGCTGATCTCCTATCTGATCCTCGCATCCATACACCCCTACAAATCAAACCTGATCTTACTTAAACACACATGGGGAATCCTACTTGATTCCACCATGGGAAGAACTCTCCAAGCTTCACATAGCTCTTCTCCAAATTCTCCACTTAACAATACAGCCCATGAGTCTCTCATATAGATCTCATGCATACACTAAAATTAGAAGGGCGGCTCAAAGACTCGAACTGGTCTTCACATGCAAACTCCGTGTTCACTTAACTGACTGTTCGTCAACAGTAGTTCTGACCGCTATAGGTAACCGACGTCGGTCCCTGCCCTCCTAAAGGTGACCGACGCTGGCCGATCTCCTGCCGATGTCAGTTTCCCTTTTGCGTCCCTTGACCGACGTCGGTGTGGCATGCCGACGCCGGAGACTGCATACTTTCAGAAACCTCCTCCCTCTGTTTGCAACACGGTGAAGCTTTTAGCTCCACACCCTAACAATTTAATGGTAGAGTCATTTTGATCTACTATTTGGTAGAGTCATTTAGTTCCACTAGTTGGTAGAACTGCTTAGCTCTATCGATTGGCTGAGCCATTCAATTCTACCATTCAGAAGAGCCATTCAACTATTGTGTAGGTGATACTGATATTTTTGGATGAGTTTTAAGTGTGGTCGCTCTACTACCAGGTTTATGCTTTCGATAGTTAGGAATAGGGCTTTAGCACTCTAGAATCCATTCAGAGCATATGGGCTAACCAAAAAAATGTCATTAAAAAGTATAAAACCCTAAGTGACATAAAGATTGAATTGTTGCATGGATTCAATCTTTATGTCCCTAAGGGTTTCATCTTTTTTAATATGGACCAATTTTTTGTTTTGCTCGTATGTTTTCATATGAATTTTGAAGCTATCCAAATTTTAATGGATCCATGACATGGTTGCCAAAGACAACTTCACCAGTTCCTGATTTGGTAGCTTCACTAGTTCCTGATTTAGGTTTTGTTTGTACATTTGATGCTTGTCTTTCAAGGTTTTAAATTTTGTTTTCTTTATTTTTTTCCTAGTTTGGCAGCATCATTTGATGTTGTCGTTTGGTTTTGTCATTTGGCCATGTCATTCAGTGTGGTCATTTCACTATGTCATTCAGTTGATTGGGTTTCAGAAATGTTTTGTTATTTGATATCAGGATCGATGGGTGTGTGTGTGTGTGTGTGTGTGTGTGGTGAATTAAATTGTTTTCAAAGATAATGTCATAAAGGGCTGGTGAACTAACCTCCAAATTAATACATATCCCTATAATTTCAGTGATTTAGTCCCATCTGCCAACCCTAAAAATTTACCAAAACCAAAATCTAAAAATTAGAATATTCATGAATTAATGAATATTCACCACTAAGGAAACCTTGACACTCACTATAAAAACATTAATGATTTGAAAAATAATGGTGTTGTTGGCATGCCTACATTGCCTACAAATTCAAATGAAAAATTTGAATCTTGCATCTTGGCTAAACACTCAAGAGAATAGTTATCAAAGTCATAGGGGAAAGATGACAGAAAATTTCAACTGGTTCACTCAGACTTATGTTCTCTTCCAATCTTCTCCACTAGTGGTCATAAGTACTTCATGTTGTTCATTGATCACTACAGTCAGATGACTTGGATATACTTTTTGAATAAAAAATTAGAAGCCTTCCAAACTTTTCAAAAGTTTTGAAACATGATTGAAAATGAAGCTCAAACCCACATCGAGATACTCAGGATAGACAATGGTGGTGAATTCACTTCAAAGAAGTTTTAATCCTATCTTGAGAAAAATGATATCAAACACTATCTGACATTTCCACACACTTCACAATAGAATGGAGTTGTATAAAGGATGAATAGAACTATGATGAATATGTTTCATGCTATGTTGTACTACAAAGGGGTAAATTTGTACTTCTAGGTAGAAACAACTAGAATAGTATTATACCTTTGCAACATATCACCATTAACAACTCTTGAATCCAAGACTCTGTATGAGATGTGGTGTGGTCATCTCCCTTTAGTGTGACATCTTTATAGTTTTAGATCCACTTGTTACACATTGATTCCAAACGATAAAAGAAATAAGTTGAACCATAGGAGTCAAAAATGCATCCAATTGGGATATTCTAAATCCTCCAAGGAATACATGTTAAATGATGAGAAAGAGAAGAAGTTTCTTGTCACAAGACAATTTATCTTTTGTGAGTTTAAAAAGAATAAAGAGCATATTGATTGGAAACTAAGTTGACTTGACAAGTATGTAATGTTTGATGTCTAAAAAGAGAGTGATTTGGATGTTCTAAATAATTAGTGGGGGACACACAATTGGGAATATATTGATTTTCTATTATCTCATATACATGAACTTGAAACTCCTCCTGAAGGAGAGAGTGACACTTCATCATATATTGAATAGGGGATACCAAAAAAAAGGGCATCAAGTGATGGAACTTCAGAAGATCAAATTGAAGTATCAAAATACAAAAATAGATGCCTAAGTGGGCTAATCAAACATTGAAAGATGTGAAACTTGATGAATTTGGGAAAATAGACACAATAAGTGCACGTGCAACTGCAACAAAATCAAACAAGTCCCTTTAATAAATTCAAGACATAATTGAAAAGATCACCTTGAATGATTCTCTAGAAGAACTCAATGTTGTGTTTTATTTGGAACCAACATCTTTCAAATAGACTGAAAAGGTTGAATCTTGGAGAAAAGCAATGAAACATGAGTATAGTGTGCTGGTTAAAAATGGGATTTGGAAATTAGTTGATCCTCCATATAGATGCAAATTAATTGGATGTAAGTGGGTCTACCACAACAAATACAAGGTTGATGGCTCACTTGACAAGTACAAAGCAAGGCTTGTCATAAATGGGTAGGCTCAAAAAGGAATTGACTACAATGAAACCTTTTCACCTATAACAAAATGTATTACCATTCAAACCATGTTGCATATGAAAATTTGTAATAAATTCAAAGTTCACCAAATGGATGTCAAAAATGCATTTCTAATTGGTGCCCTCAAGGAAATTGTGTACATGACACACCCTGAAGGTTTTGTAGTAAATATACAAGATAACAAGGTTTGAAAACTAGAAAAAATTGCTATATGGTTTGAAAAAAACCCCTCAAGCATGTGAACACCTCATGAACATGAACTTCAAACATTTTGAGTTTGAGGATGCAACTCTTTTCATCAAAATAGTTGACAAAGTAGTTGTATTTGTAGTGGTGTATGTTGATGATTTTCTCATCACAAGGAACAATAGACGATACACTAAAAAATTCAAATTAGATTTGATGAAAAGCTTTGAAATGATTGATTTGGGTTAGCTTCATTAGTATTTGGGTATTGAAGTAATTCAAAAACAAAAGTATTTATTCATCACTCAATAGAAGTGCATTGGTGACATTCTGAGCAAGTTTAGGATGGAATATTGTAACCCTCTCATCACACCATGGAATAGAATATCAAATTGACATCTAAAGATTCAACATATTTGGTTGATGCCACTAAATATAGACAACTCATTAGAAGTCCAATTAATGTGACCAAAACTTGAATATATATATCATTTCATGTTGGTCTCCTCTCATGATTCATGCAACAACCTAGGGATAGTCATTAGGTAGTAGCAAAAATGGTCCTCAAATATCTCAAGAGAATACATAATTTTGGGCTCAAATACTCTAAGGAAGCATACTTAAAACTAATTGGGTATTCATATTCTAACTATGCTAGTGATCATGAAGATGGAAAGTCCACCTCGAGATTTTTGATGAATTTGGGAACAACCATTATTAGTTATAAATCCAAGAAGCAATCAGTGTCGTAAATTGATTCAACAAAAGTAAAATATATGGTTGCTTCAAAAACAACTAGAGAGATCTTGTGGCTTAGAAGGGTTCTTTCAGATTTGTAGGAATAACAGGGTTTGTCAACACCTCTCATGGTTGACAACATTTATGCAATCAAGATGGCAAAGATTCCAGTCTTTCATGATCAAACCAAACATATCAATACCAAATTTCATCTAATTTGGCAATATGTGAAGGATGCAATGTTAATTTTCAGTGTTTCCCAACAATAGAGTAACCAACATACATCCTAACAAAAGCACTTGCACAAGAAAAAATTGAAAAGTTTAGAGAAATTTTTGGTTTCACAAAGACCCTTGTAGATTAAGGGGGGATGTAACAATATTGTATATATTTTTTTATTTATCCTAAGTGTCTAGCATATGTTTCACATTGTGTCTTATTCAATAATTTCTTCATTCCCATAGGAATAGGAATCATGAAATAAAATTTCATGTCCATTCCAAATAAGATTATTCAATCTATCAATATGTGCCATAATATAGGTAGAGTTTTATGTATTACATTTATGAATTATGTTTTGTCTATAAAATATAGCCAAAAATGTGAACATAATATAATATCATGGGTCAATGTTATATAGGCATACAATGTCAAACAACCATACATCAAGCCATATATACATATAATAAAATGTCATAATACATGATCCTAATCATCAAACACATTTGATCTCTTTTATTTGCTTGTAGAAGGATCTCCCTTTGATGCCTTCCTCACAGATGGAGGTTTTGATATGAATGACTATGGGTCCTCTTTTGCTCAAAACTCACATGTAGTTCAACCCAGTCATATAAAAATATTGTCAGCGACTTTACATACTAGAAAAAGATACTTAAAAAATTAATTTTTTTTTAAAATGATACAAAAATTATTCAAAGGTGCACTTACTAAAATATGGCAGTCACGATCAATTTTCACCTAGTGCTAAATAGGGTCAATGATAGCTTGAGGCTGAAAAACATGAGTGTGAAATAAAGAACCAACAAAAGTAAGACCCTACAAACATATAAATACAAAATAATTATTCAAATTTAGATTTTAAACATTTAAATCAACTAACCAAACCATTTAAATATAATACCTAAATTTAAAAATTAAATTATCTTGTACCATGTCATGCTTGCTAATCATCTAAACAAGACTAGAAGATGTCAACGAAGGAGTCTGCACAAACAATTGTTTCATCTGTCAATTATTTGCACAATTACAAAGAGAAATTATAAAACACAAATCCATATTTACACTTAAACATTAAAATAACTCACATACCTCGATTAGTTGTTATGCAAATGAAATTGTAACATCACCACCTACATTTTCTCATGTCCCAATAGATGGTGGAGTGTCTAGTGTGGTCATCAACTAAACAAAAAAAGTCATTTTTAGTCACTTGAGCACATATATACAAACTTATATGTAATGAAAAATATAATTAATTAATCCTTAAAAATTAACTCTGTATATGTGAATAGTATTAGCAACATGTGCTTGTGTAGCATCTACAATCCTTTTGCAACATAAAAATTACATATACATTATTGAGATTTCTATTAAAAATAATTACTACCTTTTAAATTGTATAAATATTTTAAAATTAACATGGCCTTGACAATTTTATTTACAACATGTAAAATATACAAGATTCCTAAGAAGCTATAGGTAAGGGTTTCAGACCAAATGTAGACGATTGAAACACATCAGTGAGAACAAAATCATTTAAGCCCCTAGAAAGACCGCCATGAGTGTGTTGCATGAAATGTTTCTCATCTTCGTTAGGTCCAATGCATATAACACCACATGATCTACAATAGTGAGATTAGACAACAGTGTTAGATGAAGCCTCCCCAAATCCACTCTCGCTAGCAGTAGTATCATAAACTTGGATCATATGTTGAATAAGGGTGATAATAAGTGCCTTAACTACATGCAAAGCATCAATCTCTATAGTCTCCTTGACTGTAAAGGGTAATGTCTTGAAAAGATGTCATTTTTAGATAGGTGCTCTCCCAGGATGATTAAGTGCACAACGTGCACCCGACCTATCCTATGCATAGCCATTTCCTCTATCTTGAAACTCTGACAAATCAAAGTAATTTGGAATTTCATTGAGGATAAACTCATAATAAAATTTTCTCAAAAAATACATAGGGACCTCATTATTGTTTTAAGGCAAGTGATCAAAGACAATCCACCATCGATCCCAAATTTTTTATTTGATCAACTTGTAGGTGCAGTATTGGATTAAAATTCATTGGAATGTCGCATCTAAAGGTGCACCAGTTCTTGTATCATTGACTAGTGTATAAATTTGAGCTCTGGTGGAGGCCATATATAATTTGTTAAATTAATATGTCTTGCATTTATTTTTATAATCAACCCACTTATCAATTTGACCCATTAATGAGTCAATTTTTTTTTTTAAAAAGGGGTAAAAACTTTATTAATCACGAGAAACCTAGAAACAATACAACCAAAGGCCGAAGCCCAGACCAAAACACAGAATTATAATGAGGACATCCACAGCCAGTCACATCCCCGTACCGATCCTGTCCTCTCTCAAAATCCTATCCAATCTCTGTCTAACCTCCTCAAGCAACTGCTCCCACACCTCCACGCCACGACCTACCAGCCCCTCTGAGGCCCACTTGGCCAAACAATCCGCTGCCTCATTCTACTCCCTCAGAATATGGACAAAACTCACAGACTCCATGAGAGAGCTAATCTATAATACCTGCTGAACAACCACAGAAAGCTGCCAGCTAACATCCATAATTCTCCTCTCCACAATCATGTCAATCAATATCTGTGAGTCAGCCTCACAAATCACCCTATGCCATCCAAGCTCATAAGATTTCCTCAGGGCATATAATACCACCAGTCCCTCCATCCTGTTGACCGTCTATTCTCCCACGTAGGCCGAGAGGAAGAAAACAACCGATCCTGAAGCATCACGGCCAATGCCACCAATCCCAGCTGGTCTTGGGTTTCCCCTTGATGATCCATCAGTGTTTATTTTCAAAAAATTCTTTGGGGGGGCATCCATCTTCCACCCCTCTGAATCCACTTTTTACCACCATCACTTCTTCTCATGTAGGCTGAGGTTGGTGCGATCTCCTGCAAACCCAGCCTATCGACCACCTCAACGTCCCCTTTAATCATGGGAAGAACTATCTCCCTCTTGGACTTAATTATTTCCTAAACCATTCTCAAAGTTTAGCCCCACACCTATTGCACCCCCAGCTTCACATCAGTAAAAATCCTCTGATTTCTCTCTAACCATACCTGCTTGAGTAAGAAAATCAGGCCTGCATACCAGGCATCTAGCAAAAAGTGCGATACAGAGGTCAGCTTCCCCTGCTTCGACCAAAAATCCACCAATGAAGAGGCATGTACACACCTGCTGTGCTAAACATCCCACCAAGCATGCCACAATTGGCTGGTAAATTGACATAAAAAAAAAGGTGAGGCATGTTCTCCTCCTCTTCCCCACATAGAACACATTTCGAGGGGCCAGCAAAGCCTCTCTTTCAAATGTTCTCCCACGTCAGGCACCGGCTCCATGCCAGTGACCATGCAAAGCAATTACACTTCGGCCACCCAAAGCTGCTCTAGGCCCTTCGCCACCAGGGAACCTCCCCATTCATAGGTAAATTTTGTTCGATCAGCACCTGGTAACTTGAAGAGATAGTATATTTACCTCTAGAGTTTAGGAACCAAGCCAACTCGTCCTCTCCCCTAAGGGCACTGCAATTGCGCTCAGCCAGGATCAAAAACAAATTTGCTCACTCTGTACCCATATCTATAATCAGCCAATCCTCCTTTTCCTTCCACTTCACCACTGTCAGCTGGTCCTAGAAACTATAGGATTTGAAGTTGCCAGCACTGTCCCATCCAACCTCCTTGAATCTCTGAGCAAGAGCGGTTAGATGCAGATATTGAGAAACTATAGGGGCATAGCCGTCCCAAGAATCATCCCAAAATTTTGCCTTCCTCCCACTTTTACAAATCCAAAATAGGCCCCGTTTAATCAGGGCAACTCCTTTCTTGAGATTATCCCAGATCACCGACCCCCTCCTAAATAAACCATACCTAGGGAGATCCTCTTGGGAAATGTCAGGAGAATACTTATGGGACAAAATTTTGGCCCATGTCCTGCTATGTTCATTACACCACCTCCAATACAGCTTTGCTGCCATTACCGTGCCAGCAAGCATTGACTGTCTAAGCCCTAAACTGCTAAACTTCTTCGGAGTGTAGACAACATCCCATCAGATTAGGCTCCACTTAGTCATAGACAAATTACTAGCCCACAAGAACTATCTAGCCATGGAATCAAGATCTTTAACGAAACTAATAGGCGCAACCTGTAGCATACACTTGTAGATAGGAAGGGCCTAGACCACTGACTGGATCAGTTGAACTTGTCTGGCAAAGGATAGACACCTGTGAGTCCAATGATTAACCTTGGATCTGAATTTATTTAAAATCCCCTGCCATGACTCCTTGGCCAGTTGACCCGTAGAGATGGGGATCCCCAGATACAAAATTGGAAGGCTTCCAACTTAAAACTGAAGGATGTCCCCGATTCTCTGCTGAATAGCCTGAGGCGTGTTGAAGAAGAAAATGGATGACTTCTCCTCATTGATCATCTATCCCGAAGCCGCCAAGTAGGCATCCAGGCACCTTCGAATATTACTGGCCTCCCACAAAGTGGCCAGGCCCATCATAGCCACATCATCTACAAACTAAAGATGAGAGAGAACTGAAAGACCCCCTCCCCATCTCCAACCATGTATCACACCCTCACTGGTATACTCCTTCATTCGCCTCCCCAGCCCCTCTGCCAGTAGAAGAAACAAGTAGGGGGAAAGAGGATCACCCCGCCGCATTCCTTGTGTTGCCCCGAAGAGGCTCGAATGCTCACCATTGACTAGAACAGAGAATGAGGTCAAATTAATGCAGCTCATAACCCAACTAATCCACCCTTCCTCAAAGCCAAAAGCCTCCAGACTCCTCTGAATAAAAGACCACCGTACCCTATCATATGCTTTGGACATATCTAGCTTAATAAACATAGCCTTCTCCTTTGACTTGGTCATGGAATGGATAGCTTTTGTAGCCACTACAATCCCATCCAAAATCTATCTATCCTCCACAAAGCCACTTTGTTCCTCTGAGATCAGCCCCTTCAAACACCCCTTTAACCTTTTAGCAATCAGCTTTGAAATAATTTAGTAAATCACATTACAAAGGGAGATGGGACGAAATTTGCTGAAGCAGTTAGCCCCTTCTTCCTTGGGGATAAGCACAAGGAAAGTAGAGTTCAAGGCCCGCAGCATCTATTTGTTCTCTCGGGACTCTTGAACAACAGCGAATAAGTCATTTTTGATAATCTCCCAAAACTCCTGATAAAATTCAATCAAGAAGCCATCCAGACTAGGAGCTTTTCCTTTCTTCATCATAAAAACCATTTTCTTCAGCTCTTCTAATGAAATAGGCATCATCAACTGCTTCTTCATATCTGGAGTAACAATAGAGGGAATACTAGTTAATATCAATTCCTCTGCCGCCTCATCCCTGTGCCCATTATCATGGAAGAGGGATCTGAAATATTGCTCCGCTTCCTTACAAATGTCCCTAGTGGAATATACCATCTCTCCCCTTTTCATCCTTAGAGAAGTGATCACATTACCATGATGCCTTGCTTTGACCGAATTGAAGAAGGCTGTGTTCTTGTCCCCTTCTTGCAGCCAATCAATCCTAGCCTTCTATTTCCAGAATATTTCTTCTCTCAGCTCCCATTCCTCCAGCGCTTGGGCAGCCTTCTCCTCTTCCTTCAGCAAAACCTCAGACAACCCATCTTCTCTGATCCTTCTAGTAATGTCATTCAGCATCTGTTGTGCCTCCTTCTTCTCTTGAAATAAGTTTCCAAAAGTCTGCTTGTTTCATCTTTGGAGCTAGTATTTCACATACTGAAGGAGCTTGGCAAATACATACATTGCCGTACCAGTCATTGGACGTCCCTCCTTCCACCAATCAGCAACACAATTAAATAGGTCTTGATCTCTCAACCACATAAGCTAAAATTTAAAATGTGGTTTTTGTTGCCTACAAGCCGAGGAGATGGTTAACTGAATTGGCCAATGATCCGACCCTCGCCAATCTAAGATCTCAAAATTTAGAACCCATCGGCCGCCCACCCAATAACAAGAGGTTAAAAATCTGTCAATACACTCCGCAATACAATCATCTCCCAACCGCCTATTATTCCATGTGAATCTACCATTGCCTGGCTTAATGTCCACCAAGTTGAATTCCAAAATCTTATCCCTAAGCAGAAGAGAGGACGGCTCCACTTTAGTGTTACCTCCCCTTTTTTCTAAAAGGTCTAATATCACATTAAAATCGCTTACTATGATCCATGGATGGTAAGGATACTCATTTTGAAGCACCTACAAGTTATTCCACACTGTTTGCTTACCTTGCAAATCATTGGGGGTGTATATGTTTGTCAGAAGAACATACTCTCTCGAATCCGTGCACAAAGCGACCATAGATATCACACATCTAAAGATGATCCAAGCTACCGGGTGTACTCTACGAGGATTCCATAAACAGGCTAATCCACCTACTGTCCCGTGAGCTCCAATACATTGGCATAAATCTTGCCTCCATAGCTTAGGTGCTATATCCATCATGTATTCCATAGAAACTTTGGTTTCTTATAGAAAGAGAATATCTAGATGATTACTTCTGACTAATTCCTGTATAGCCTTTTGTCTGGGGCTGCTATTCACGCCCCTCACACTCCAAGAGATTGTAATCATTTCATGGGGCTCAAGAAGTGCTCATCCAGGGTCTTGACCGACCCCGATTCCACCAAATTCTCCCCAATCATCTTTATTTTCTCCAAATCCTTTCTCCTACCTGCCTTTACTCTTTTATCTGTTGATCCCTTCCTTCCTTCCTTCTAGAGAATTCCCAGACAAGGGGGTGTCTTCCCTTTCTTCTCCCCTCCTGTCGCCGGCTATTGTGTTGACAACCTCTCAACCTCTATGTCCTGACTCGTCTCTCTTGTCACTTATTTCAAAAGCTGGCCTTCTCCTTGCTCCTCCAAAATCATAGGCAAGGGGGTTTCCTCTGCTTATTTTGCCAGAGAAGAGGAGGCCGTACCATCCATTACAATTTCTCCACCTAATTGCTCTTCATTAAGTAGACCAGGGTGAATCTCCTGTTGACCCAATTCTTCCAAAATCTCAAATCTGTTAAAAATCTCTTCCTCCTGCCGCTCCTTAAAGGACTGCTTATGCCCTCTACTTCTACTCTGGGACTTAACCTGCACAAAACCCTCCACGCCTTTATCACCGTCTGCCCCACTTTTCTTCCTCTTGTCTTCAGACGCAGTATACTTCTCTTGAAGTGAGGATGAAGTTTGTTGTCCTCCCAATTTCACCTTTGGGCATCTTCTGACCAGATGTTTGTACTCATGGCACAGACGGCATCTAAAAGGTAGAGTCTCATAATCTAACTATTGAACCCAGGAATAAGATCACGCACTCATTTTTATCGCATCCAGTATAGGCCTGCTCAAGTCAATTTCAACACAAATACGAGCAAAGGACATAATTTTCTTACCTAAGGTTTGTGATGATGACCCCACCAGTTTTCCCAGCATCGTAGCAATCATTTGTAAAACATCCTCCCTGCAACATTCAATTGGTATTCAAGGTAGCCGTACCCAGATCGGGACCCTGTTAGGCAGCTCCTCAGAGGGGTTGAATCCCGTTTGCCATGGCTTCACAAAGAGACTTGCCTGGTTGTAGAAGTACGAACCCCCCTCGAAAACCCAGTTTCTGTCAGCTAGACAATTAAAAGTGACCATAAAGAAACTGTTGGCTAGCAACACTACTTCCATCTCCCCCTCCGACTCCCAAACTCTTCGAGCCCAATTTTCCAAAAAAAGGCAGAGAAACTTTCAGCCCCAAAAACTTACAGTATAATGAGTGTTTGGAATAGTATTCCACATCCTCTGCAATCATATCAAACGGGATAACAAGCTTAGGTCTCTCCTCACACTGCTCCAGACATCCATTAATGTTTGTAATTCTTGAGCCTCCCACAGCGCCATTGACCTGCAATCCTGCATTCTGACTTGCCATAGACCAATCTTTTAAGCTGGCTTCTTGCCTCTGGGAATCATTATCTACCACTTCCTTAAAACTCCTTTCCCCCTGAGTTTGTTTTGATCTCCCAGCGCCATCCCTTCGTTTTTGCATAAACTGCTAGCTGCCCCTCGCACTCAGAAAAACCTCTACGCTCAACCACGCTCCTCTGACCAATCCAACGCAGCCTCTAAAAACACGTCCTAACAGCTAGGGCACGGTTGCCCTATCTTGACGTCGAGTTGCAGAGCTCGACCCAGCCATCCATTCATCATCATGAGTCAATTTCACATATTAATGTTTCTAATATATTTTTTAGATAAATTCAATGAGATTGTTTGAACGAGGATCCTTCATTGCCTTAATTAAATTCTCAATTTCAAGTTTCTTTTTTGTTGTGTGGGTTGTCAAATCCACTTGACTACCCTAAAGGGCTTGAAAAACTATAAGAGTGTTAAAAGGCTTTACAAGCTAAATATTTTGCTAGCTAGGAAGGCTTGTCAATAAGGAACGTTAGATTGTTCATTTGCTTTTTCTACATTATCCTCTACACGTGAAAATACATTATCTACTAAAAATTTTAAAAAATAAAAAATTTCAACAAATAAACAATGAAAAAGTATAAACATTCACCAAATTTGTTTGGAATTTCACTAAAGTAAGTTTGTATACCTTTTTTCTTACATGCAATTGTCATTTTTGAGTTTTTTTTTTTTTCCTTTGGAAAACACAAATTCAAAGGTATGCTTGTGTTCTAACAGTTTGTGTCGATGCCAAATGGAAGGCATCGACTTTATTTATGTAGTCCATACCATGTAGATAATTTTAAAGCATAAAAGACGTGTACGCAATTTTATAGCATAAAAATGTATACATAATTTTTAAACATAAAACTGCATACCCGATCTTGGCTTAGTAATTATCAACCTTATATGACAACACCGCGTGCATCTTTTTTAAAAATACATAAACGAAATTGTTCAAAACAATTTAAATATAAAATCTATAAAATTTTTTACTCCCATCTCCATGCACACACCTAATTTGCTTTAGCATAAACTTTGTGATTACATGGTGAGAGACTTCTCATTCAAGCTCTTATACTTTATAGAGAAAGGTTGAAGTCGTTCTCATTTTATATATTTTTCTCTCTTAAGTTTCATTTTTTTTGAAAAAGTACAATATTTGCTATCATACATTTGATATTTGGTGAAAATAACTTGAATTATTATGCATTCTTTCCTCAAATAAAAATTACAAAATTTATAACATTTGAAAAATAAATGTGTTTTTTAAAGACAAATATAATGATAAGAAATATATTTATTTTTTTTTAAACTAAATGTATTTTTATCAAAATTAAATATAATAGCCAAAAATATAATTAGACTTGAATGTATATATGATACGCAATGAAGTGATTGTCTCATGTTATTTTTTTCCTTCTTAAAATTAAATATTTTTTTACGAGTTAAATATAATGACAAAGAATATGTAGTGACAAGAAATATATTTAGACTTCAATGTATATATAATATGCCGCTACAAATCTAAGCGATGACCTTCTCCATGTAACGCCTCCCATATAATTATATATAGGCACTTCCAAAATAATCTCTTTAAATATCTATTTAAAATGTGTATGCTAATATTATATATTATATTATATTATATTATTGACAAAATGAATAGTACCTTTTTTAATTATATTATTTATTTTACTTTTAATAAAAATAAAAATATTTAATTTCAGTTTTTTAATTATATCATTTATTTTTAATCTTTTTATTAAATAAAATGTTTCATTCCATTTCTTTTTCTATTATATTATTTAATAAATTTATTAAATTATATTAACGAAGTTCTGAGCACCAATATGGAAGTGTATATGTTTCAGAATCCCCCCCAAACATCATGAACGCGTATATGTTACATAAACCCGATAACAAGAATATATACAACATATTTTTCAGATACTTATCCAATTCATCCTGATGTTACAAATGCAGATACCATTGTATTTGTCCCATATACATCATGGGCACTACAAAGTTTGTAATAGCCTTGTTCTCCCCACTGTTTACTCCATGAAATCTTTATGATCCAGTAAGGATTGTTTCCCAGCCTTAATGGTGCGAAGCCTCTCTTCATATCCCACCAGCAACACTCCCTGGTTCATCAACCCCATGTTGCAAATTTGAGGGCACGAAACTCCTCCAGTGGATGTCTGCAGGAATGGCGCATTCAACCCAACTGCAACAAAATGCACCTTGCAAATAGTAAATTTGAATTTTCTTTTGGTAATACTTCAATAACATCATGATTAATAGAGATCTCCCCTTGGAGGGCATTGTATTATGCTCCATTAAATCTCCCAATGGAATAAAAGGGGACCGCCAACTAAACATGGGAATCACAATTTAAGTGGGTGCCTCAAGGCTAAAAGAAATCCCAGAAGAGGTGACAGGTCCAGGGAGAAGATCTGGATTTTTAATATTAACACAAGATATGAATACAGGTTACATACCAGCCAAAGGTCCATTCTTCACTAGGTTGGCAGCAATTTGATTTTCATCCAGACCGATATTAGCGTAATTTTTCACTTGCTCGCCTACAATATCAGGTCTCAATTTGCATTCTCCTGGAGTTCCAGTATATGGATAGGTCTTCTCTTCATCTATCCCTCCAGCTGCCAGAAGGGAATTGTATGCATTTATCATTAATCCCCCACTACAGTCACCACTATCACAATTTTGTTCTGAGAATAACAGACATAATATAAAGTGTTATATTAGAACTGTTATTCTTCTAGTTCTTGAATTGCTGAAAACTTCAGGATCCAAAAGCAAAATGACCACGGAAACAGTTCTGCAGAAAGAAATTGATGGAAAAATTATGCAATTCACCTTCGGATTATAATCAACGAGTTGCTGCTGGGAAAGGCTAAAGAGTTTTCCAGTGGCAAAGTAGTTTGCTCCTTCAAAAGCTTCCATGATGCCCATTTCCCAACCTGAACTAAAAATATCCTGCCACCATATCTATGTAAGGATGATAAAATGTAATAAGATATCACATAAAAAAATACCAAGAGATGAGTATGAAACATAATAAAGAAAATTTTGACCACGGCTTCAAAGCTCAGACAAAGTTTAGTGTGAGTGCAATAACAGTTGCAGCCAAGAAGAAATCATCATACTTTCCTCCCATCATGGAATCATTAAAAAACTATTCATTATTCAGTTTATGGAATTTGAGTTTCTTCAAAAGTACAGAGGTACCATTGATTAGGGGCACTTGTTTCCTTTGCTTCTAGGAACTTGCAATGGTATAAAAGCAGTTACCATAAGGGTTGTATCCTTCCTAACCAAATTTTAGAAAACTTGCACCAAAAGTTGCTACACAAATATAGAGCCAATTCTTTAGTCGTCCATGCGAGCAACTGATGGATTTCAGTAAGTTGTTAAAATTAGGCCGACTGAAAAATGGGTGCATAAGACCAACGCTTTCATGGGTTTGAACCAGTACAAAGGGACCATTTCTTAGCTGACCGTAACCAACAAGCCCGAACCTGTTGACAGCCTGCTCGAAGCCAAATTTTACCAACCAAAGTGCTAAGCATTCCTATCCTGAGATTCGACACCTACACCGCTCATTTTCTACTGCACTGCCTTCCCTGCTCCACCTCCATGCACAATAAGTAATGGTATTGAGTTGAATTCTATTTATTAATTTTCAAGTCGACAGCTGCCCTAATTTGTTTTTCTTTTCTACTCGGACAGGGTCGGCTGCGTTTGCACTTGCTGGTTAAGCTCTTCCTTCGCAGAGATCAACAATAATCATATTTGAAGCCTTCATAGCCATGTAATAATAACTACTTTTGTATTACACGTTGATTGTATACTTATAGTCCACAAGGAAAGCCTTAACCCTGATCTTACAAGTGGTTAGTGAATCCTATTATAGCATTAATCTTTATTGTTTTTTGGGATTCCGGCTAATGAATTTTGATGAGAATCTGGAAGGAAATAAACGTTTACTGGCATGTTGGTAGTTTCTCCCCTCGAATTTCTATGCAGCTTCTGCAAGGAAATCGATGATAACACTTCACTGGCACTACTACAAAATGGGGTCGTTTTAGACAAATGTTAAGAGACTTCTATCCCTTTATTTTTTTAAATATTATAATTGACGTTCAAGTTGAGGCGCGCGAAAGGGACAGATGCCCTGTTAGCGCCTGTGTATGAGCTGTTAAAACTTTTGTCGGCACCCGCCTTGCTCCACCGATGGCCCCCGTGCTCTGTCTCTAGCCGTAATCCAGTTCTGTCAAATGACTGTGATTGTGCGAAGTCCCTCCTACAAATCCAGTTCCACCCCGGTGTTCATTTGCTCTAAAAAATCAATAAAAATTACTTCCAGAAGATCTTCCAGGCTTAATAGCCCAACCATTCTCCTTAACTCCAATGGCTTGGGGCTCAAGCGCTGCACAGAAAGCCCTTGACAGCAGTTTGAGAAAGAATGCACTACAGGCAGTCAAAGCGCTTGAGAAGGGAAATCGTAATGGAGAGGAGTCCCAGCAGAGTTCGTCACAGTCTAAACATGGAAGGATCTGAAATTGGTGTTATTTCCAACAGAGTGGAGATCAAGGATAAAAGAAGTCCTCGCAATGGTTTTGCTGAGAAAGAGAATAATCAAAACATGGTTTCTGCAGCTTAGTCCAATGGCAATGCCAGCATTAGGTCGGTCAAAAAGTCAAAGCGAGCCAGGGCTTGTTAAACATGGAAGGATCTGAAAATGGCGTTATTTCCGATGGGGCGGAGATCAAAGATTAAAGGAGTCCTTGCAATGGTTCTGCTGAGAAAAAGACTAGAATAATCTCTGTGGTTCAGTATAATGGCAATAACAGCATTAGATCACCCAAAAAGGTGAGTAAAAGTTTTGTGCCCATTTTATTATTGTTATTGTTTTTTCAGAATTTGGCATTGAGACTGTGGGATGCCTTACAGTGTTGTTGGGGCGAGGTTGGGTTACCCAATAAGGTGAGAGAAAGCTATATGCCCATTTGCTTTTTTTGTTTTTAAAGTTTGTCACTGAGATTATAGGCTTCAGCCTTTTTGCCGAATGTGGTGTGGTCTTGGAGTGCGGTCTTGCTAATAAGTGGGGTTGCATTTTGTTAGAAACTGGAGATAATTTCTCCTACTAACTGTTCTCTTCCCTCATGCGCCTCTTCATGCACGCAGTATGCATGTTGTTTCTGCTCCTCAATCTGCATGCACACCTGCTGTTAAACAATTATTTTACCTTTCAGTCTTAGCTTAGCTCAGTTAGCATGCATTAGTTTATCTTTCTGTTTGATTTATCTTCATCTCTATTTATGTAAGCCAAGATTGGCAGTCTTTGGATAGAGAAAAATAATAAGAATAAAAATTCTTTCTTTGATTGCCGTAGCAATTTGGTCCTGTGTTATTCCCTGTTATATTTTTTATGCTCTGTTTCTACAAATTGGTATCAGAGCCGTGGTCATGGGTTCGAATCCCCTCGGGTAACGCTGAGGGGGGGATGGTTGGACTAATCGCCAGCGTCCCCCTTAGGGATTTGTGACATGGACTAACAGTGTCCCATGGGTACTTATCTAGGGTTTGTATTGGGTGTTTACAGGTCGACCTTTTGGCGAAACGATAAGCATTCCTTTCTAACAATTGGTATCAGAGCTAGCATTTAAAATCAGAGCCAAAGAAGAAGAGCAACGACCAGAAAAGTTGAAAAGGAGATTAACGCAGCAGTGAGGAGAAAGGGAGAGAAGAGGAGCAGAAGCGCCCAGGCAGATCGCAGCAGTTGAAAGTCTGACGCGCAATCAAGGCCCTGCGACCTGAGCGAACAAGGAGAAGGCTCGACACCAGCTGGAAAAAAGCTATTGGCAGCATAGCAGTGATGTAAAACAGTCCAACGCATCAAAGAAGTGATCAACGCTTATCAGAGCCAGTCCATTGGAAGGAAGCACCCAAGTGGAGGAAGCGCAGCCAGCTTGGATGCGTAGTCTGTGCAAAGTTAACGCTGAGAGAAGAGGGGGCACTAGGTTGCTGCGTCTCTGCTCCAGTTCCTCTTTGTCGTATCGAACCAAAGGAATTGCGACGTAAACATAAGTGTCGGAAGGTAATCACAAAATTATTTTTTTTTTAAATTGAAAAGTGTGGAAGCGGTAGTCTAGCAAATTAGAGCACAAAAGAGAAAGACTTTGTATGGATTCCCTGGCGTCAATAAGTCTCCACAACATCCTACAGAGGTTTTGATTCAGATTTTGCAGCTTCTTGGTTTCCCTGCAGATCCTCTCACCATCCATCCAAGGCTGGCTTGAGACATGGCAACAAACAACAGTATTTCTCAGCTCCAGATTCTCGTTTTCAATGGTAAGAATTACGATTTTTGGGCAATTAAAATGAGAACATTGTTTTACTCACAAGATGTTTTGGATTTGGTAGAAAATGGTTTTGTAGAACCACAAGATGAGGCTACCCATTAGGGATTAACTCAAGCACAAAAGGAAGAGCTTAAAGAGAACAAGAAAAAGGATGCAAAAGCTCTATTCTTAATCCAACAGGAAATGGATGAATCTATTTTTTCTAGAGTTGTAGCAGCAACGAGATCCAAGTCGCCATGGAAAATCTTAGAGACCACCTATAAAGGTAATACAAAGGTGAAAATAGATAAATTGCAATCTCTTAGGAGAAGTTTTGAAAATTTGCAAATGAATGATTCAGAATCTATAGACAAGTTTATGGGTCAAGTATTGAATATTGTGAATCAAATTAGATCTAATGGAGAAACAATAATAGAGCAGAAGATCATAGAAAAAATACTCAAGAGTTTACCAAGCAAATTTGATGCAATAGTTGTAGCTATTGAGAAAACCAAGGATTTGGAACAGTTATCAGTAGATGAATTAATGGGATGAATTATTGAATGTTAGATTTATCAAAGATCATATTTCTTGCAGTTATCAGTAGATGAATTAATGGGATCTTTGTTAATGGGATATTTGGTTCTTAGATAATGGATGCAGTAACCATACGACAAGGAATAAAGAATTCTTTGCTCGTCTTGATGATTCCATAAAATCTGAAGTGAAATTAGGAAATGATAACAAAGTGGATGTAATGGGTAAAGGAGTAATAAATGTTTTGGCAAAAAATGGTGAAAGAAGATTTATTCTTGATGTTTATTTTGTACCTGGACTAAAGCATAATCTTATGAGTGTTGGACAGTTAGTAAAGAAAGGTTACAGAGTATCTTTTATGGATAATGTTTGCACAATACTAGACAAATTTCCAAATGGCAGGTTGATAGGAAAAGTGAAGATGACCAAGAATCGGATGTTCCCTCTTCGAATTCAATGCATCCAAGGAGAAGAGGAAGTCCACTTCAAAACCATGCATCTAGACCAATCATGGCTATGGCATTTAAGGTATGGACATTTACATTTTGGAGGTTTGAATTTGTTACAAAAGAAAAAAATGGTGAAGGGATTACCACCAATAGAACAGCCAGGAAGTTCATGTGAAAGTTGCATTATGGCAAAACAGCATAGAGAGAGCTTTCCAATAGGAGCCTCATATAGAGCAAAGGTAATATTGGAGCTATTCCATAGTGATTTATGTGGACCAATGCAAATTCCATCATTTGGAGGCAGTTCTTATTTTCTAACCTTCATTGATGATTTTAGCAGAAAGACTTAGATATATTTTCTCAAAAATAAGTCTGAAGCCTTTGGAAAATTTAAAGAATTCAAGGCTATGCTTGAAAAGCAAAGTGGACTTTACATCAAGGTACTTAGATCAGATAGAGGAGGTGAATATATGTCTAATGAATTTCAAGATTTTTGCAGATATCATGGCATTAAAAGCCAACTGACTACAAGGTACACACCACAACAGAATGGTGTAGTAGAAAGGAAGAATAGCACAATCATGGAAATGGATAGAAGCATGTTGAAGGCCAAACATTTGTCAAATGAATATTGGGTAGAAGCAGTAGCATGTGCAGTATATATTCTGAATATAAGTCCAACAAAGAGTGTTAGAGATCGAATTCCACAAGAAGCTTGGAGTGGTAAGAAGCATAGTGTACATCATTTTAGAATTCTTGGTTGTATTGCATATTCTCTTATACCATCTAAATTGAGAAGAAAACTTGATGATAGAGGAGAGAAATGCATTTTTATTGGCTATAGTGAAGAATCAAAGGCTTATAAGTTGTATAACCCCATTTCAAAGAAAGTGATTATTAGCAGAGATGTGGAATTTAAGGAAGAAGAAGCATGGGATGGAAGCATTGATAAAACCATCACAATTGGAGCACCGATTGCCCAAAATGAAGAAGATTCTGAAGAACAAAATTTTCAAGGTGATCAATCCTCTCCACAAGCAAGAACAAGCACTCCAATAAGAACACCTAGGAGCTTAGCACAAGGTGAATCGTCTAGTCATGCATGTCATCCTACTCCAAATTCACAAGTAAGTGATGAATTAGATCCAACTCTTGCCACTTTAAGATCAAGATTTAAAGGTAAGAAAATGAGAAACTTGAATGAGATTTATAAACAAGAAGAAGAGAAGTTAGATTTATGTTCAAATTTTGCTCTTTTCTCTCATGATCCTATGTATTATAAAGAAGCAGTTAATGAGGAACATTGGATAAAAGCAATAGATGAAGAGGTGAATGCCATTTAGAGAAACCAAACATGGGATCTAATTAATCTACCTGAAGGTAAGGATTGCATAGGAGTCAAATGAGCTTATAAGACCAAATTTGATGTAGAAGGAAACGTTGAAAAGCACAAGGCAAGGTTAGTAGCAAAAGGTTTTGTACAAGAACATGGAATTGATTATAATGAAACATTTGCTCCAGTTGCTAGACATGATACTATTACAATGGTTTTATCAATAGCTACACAAAATAACTGGTATGTATACCAAATGGATGTCAAATCAGCTTTCTTGAATGGTTTCCTAGATGAAGAAGTGTATGTGAAACAACCACCAGGTTATGAAGTGCATGGACATGAAAAAAAAGTCTACAAATTGAAGAAGGCCCTCTATGGTCTCAAGCAAGCACCAAGAGCATTGTATAGCAGGATTTATTCATACATGACAAACAATGGATTTAGCAGAAGCAATAGTGAGCCTACATTGTACACAAAAATCAACAAAGAAGGTCAGATTTTGATTGTGTGTTTGTATGTTGATGATTTAATTTTCACTGGAAATTTGTCTGTAGACACATTTCAATTAGCAATGAAGAAAGAATTTTAAATGACAAATTTGGGATTAATGAAGTACTTTTTGGGCATAGAATTTGTACAATCAGAGAAGGGAATTTTTATTTGTCAAACTAAATATACAAAGGATGTGTTAAGGAGGTTTAAGATGTTGAATTATAAATAAACACCTACACCAGTTGCTACAAGGACCAAAATTAGCAAAGAAGACAAAGGGTCTAATGTTGATTCTACAACATTAGAATCAACATTCAAAAGACTAGTTGGTAGTTTGATGTATCTTACAGCTACAAGACCAGATATCATGTATGGGGTCAGTTTAATCTCTAGATTTATGGAGTCACCAAAGGACTCACATTGGCAAGTTGGAAAGAGGATATTGAGATATATGGCAGGAACAACAGAATATGGAATTTTATATTCCACAACTAATAATTTTTGTTTGATTGGTTATACTGATAGTGATTTTGCAAGTAGCATTGATGACAGGAAGAGTACTTCTGGACATGCCTTTCTTTTTGGAATAGATGTGGTCACATGGGCATCCAAAAAGCAACCTATAGTGACACTTTCATCCGCTGAAGCAGAATATGTAGCAGCCACATCAGCAGCATGTCAAGCAACTTGGATGAGGAGAGTATTGATAGATTTATTACAAGCACAGAAGGAGTCAACACCAATCTTTTGTGGCAACAAATCAGCAATTACATTGTCAAAAAATCATGTTTTTCACAAGAGGAGCAAGCACATTGATACAAGATTCCATTTTATCAAAGAGTTAGTGAACAATGGAGATATCCATTTGGAGTTCTGTAGATCTAAAGACCAATTGGTAGATATATTCACAAAGGCATTAGCAAAAGAGAGTTTTGATTATCTAAGACAAAATTTAGGCATTGTAAATGCTGAAGTAGTTAGTGGTAGAAATTAAGGGGGAGTGTTAGAAACTAGAAATAATTTCTCCTACTAACTGTTCTCTTCCCTCATGCGCCTCCTCATGCACGCAGTATGCATGTTGTTTCTACTCCTCAATCTGCATGCACACCTGCAGTTAAACAATTAGTTTACCTTTCAGTCTTAGCTTAGCTCAGTTAGCATGCATTAGTTTATCTTTCAGTTTGATTTATCTTCATCTCTATTTATGTAAGCCAAGATTCGCAGTCTTTGGACAGAGAAAAATAATAAGAATAAAAATTCTTTCTTTGATTGTTGTAGCAATGTGGTCTTGTGTTATTTTATGTTATATTTTTTTTATGCTTTGTTTGTACAAATTTTGGTCTTACAATACAAATACACTACATTTTCCATAATCCGCACCTTTGAATTTTGGTCTCACAGTACAAATACACTACATTTATAGGGTTGAGGTGATTTATCTTTCAGTTGTATAATCTTTGAACCGGGTGTAAAGGTGGGACTATTAGGCTTCTAACATTTGTAGGGTTGAGATGATTTCTCTTGCATTTGTGTAATCTTTGCTAGAAAGTTTCTCATGAGCCAAGATTTGAACTAGGACTTTATAATGATTAGCATTTGAGCATTGACCCACACAAGTAGAGAGACTTTTTTGAACTTCTCATTTTAAAACAGAAAGAATGTATGTATCTGAGAATATTAAGAATACATTTACTGTTATTACTTGTAAATTTTGAAAATTATTATTTTAAAAGACAATTACGAAAAATATATTATTGGCATGAGGTTACCCATCAAATTTCATTTCTTATGGCTATTTTATCATAATTGTCTTTAAAAATAATATTTCTCAAAATTTACAAGCCATAACAGTATATGTATTCTTATTTTTAGATACATACATTCTTCACTTATGCTTGTTTTTGGAGGAGTGAATGAAATTTTAATGACCGAAGGTGGGACAATTTGTAAAATTTTACAATAGATTGAAGTTCATTTATGAATTCTATAAAGTTCTAAAATAGAAGTAAGTTCATTTTAACATGTTTATATAAAAATAATAATATAAAATTAGGGTTAGTAATGTAGAACAAATAGTTTTATATCACTGACCTAGGAAAGCTGATTTTAACATGTTTTTTTTTTTATTTATATATATATATATATATATATATATATATATATATATATATATATATATATATATAAAGATATATAAAGTTAAGAGAGTTTTCTTAATTTGAACATGTTTTTCATTAAAAAAATATATACAGTTAAGAGGGTTGAGGCTAGTAATGTACAACAAGTAGTTTTTTACCACTGACCTAGGATTCAATCCAATGTACTCCTCAAGACTACTTTTTTTTTTTTTCAAATGGCCTATGGCCTATGGACACCTCAAAAAAGTGGCCATGGACACCTTGAAGTGGGTGTTGAAATTCTCAACCAAAATTTAGACGGATAAAATGTAGAGTTGCAAACTACTTGTTATTCAATTTCTTCAATTTCCGATTGTTCATGTACGGAGGTGCCATTGAGGGAGGCTTCTGGTTTCCTGTGCTACTAGGAACTTACAAGGGTATTAAGCAGTTATCGTTAGAACACTTATTCTTTTCAATTCCAAATGGGTGAATCATTTCCAAAATTTACACCAAAATATTGTAAACAAAAACAAAGCTAATTATATGGTCGTCCAAGTGAGCAACTGATGGTTTACAGTAAGAACTTATAATTTGGAATGTAAAATATCAGATGATATATTAGACAGGAAAGAAATTTTTTTAAAACTGGGGAAGTAGTAAAAACAGAAAACAAGGTAAGAAATTTCTGTAAAACTGAGTAGTAGTAAACACACAGCTGCTTTGAACTGCTGTGAAAATTATTGCTACTAATTTATCGCTTCACAAAGTGCTGTAAACAAAATGGCTCACAAACAAAATGATAATAGTAAAATTATAAAATGATGGCGTGAAGTAACAGAAAAATTTATGATTCATCTGCTAGTGCGAAGTGATCATTAGAATGTTTAAGTGTGACCTTTGATGTGATTTTATAGAAGAGTATTTCAAATGATTATAATAACCAACCTATTGGTTTATGTGAGAAATTCATTATAAAGAATGTCATTTTGAAAAGATGACCACTAGAGCATTGTAGATGAGGCCATAGTGCACCCTTGTCTACCTAATGCACCCTTATCTAATAAAAACAAAGGCTTTTGAAACCAAAGTGACAGTGAAGTATATGTTGAATATGAATGAATATAGATATAATAGGGAAGTCTATGATATATGAATAGTAATTATGAGACTTTTAAGGCTTTTTAAGATATTTTGGGTTATATTAATGGAGAATTGACCAAACAATGTAAATATGTTAAGAATAAGTATTGTCAAGCATTTATTGATTAAATTTCAGTGTCTAAAAACAATAATCATGAAAAATATTTGAGAAAATGACTAAATGAAATTTGAAACCACATAAAAGGTGCATTAACTAATTCATAAAATGCATGAAATAGTTTTTTACAAAAATTTCAAATGATACAAAAGCCATGGAAATCATCTTTATTAAATGTCCCAAAGGAACAACTAAGAAAAACATAACAAAAAATATTATTAATGATCCTCTAAAGATTTGTAGACAAATATTGTGAAGATATTTAGTTTTATGGATTGTAATTATTGATGGAAAAATACAAACTTGTTGATTTTTTTTTTTTTTTAAGATTTTAAGGAAATATAATGCTGATAAAACCCCTTGGTAGATTCTAAAACTTCAACTTGAATATTTAAATAAACCTTAATCTCCAAATAACAATAAGTATTCAACAACAAAAAAATAGGCATTTGATCAAACTAGTATGCAAAGCAAAGAAAAACAAGGTGTGAACTTAAAAAGTGGGGGTGATGATTAGGATGTTAATGCCTTACATCATCTATCGATTTATGTTACATTAAAATTTGATAGTATTACTAATTTTTAATGTTTTGTTTTCCATGCATCTTTTCCACTCTTTATTTGATTCCTATTCCAAGGGATCCAAATTTTATAAAATGGGATGGAAAAAAAGTGTTTAGATGTTTTTAGAAGGAAATAAACCATTTAGTTTCATTGTAAATGAGGGATGTGGGGCATGTGAAGAGTGAATAATTTTTTTTTTTTTTTTTTTGTTATTAAGGGTAAATTTTAGGGTTTAAAAAAAATAGATAAGATGGAGTATAATAAATTCTAAAATTTTGATGGAGCTTTTAAGGTATTTGAGGATTGCCTGGGTATCCTTTCTAATAAGATCAAATGAAAAAAAAATGGAGAAATACAAAAGTTTTAAATTCTTTCAAAAAAGGAAAACAAAATAAGGGAGTCTCCACAACACATGACATTTTCAATGATGTGTGACAAAACATATATTTATAATGTTTTTTTACATTGATGGACATGAGTGCATTAAAATTAATGGATAAATTTAATTTTTTTCATCTTGTTGACTACCATATGGCGGTCTTTTCTTAAATTATGTTGAGAAGAGGGTCTTCATGGTAAAAAATGACCAAACATGAGAATGTGATAAGGTTAGAAGGTAAAGTAACTTCTTAGGCACTAACCAAGAGGTATAAGCTACAATGAAAAATTCAGATGGTGTTGGATAAAAATGGATATGAGACATTAGTAAATAATGGTAGATTTTAAAATGAGGTTTAAAAAATGCCTCAAAGAGGCATGTTTTCATAGAATATAATGATTTCAATACATGTATGAAATTTTCTTTTCAAATTATGCTCTCAAGCTCTTTCACCAAACAAATCAATCTTGAGCATGCGATAGGAAACACAATTATTTTATGCATTAATGGAAAATATAGAATCATTAAGAAGTCACATAAACTATTTGAAAAAACATTTGATTCAAATTTATAGCAAACTAAAATCATACAAAAGCTATGCAAAATATGTGAAAAAAAAATGTTAGATTTAAATTTATGGGAAATGTGAGATCACACAAAAGGCATTTCAATTGTATTTTAGTTTGAGAAAACTCCACAAAGTTTAGACACTTGGTTTTTGTCACAAATATTTGGTTATGCCAGTTTTATCACTTTTTCACTTTAATTAATTTGTGCACTTAATTCAAACCCATTTTAACACCTTGGCCTATTCTAAGCACATGCAAAGACCTTTTTAGTTTTTAATATATCATTCATACCTAAAAAATTATTATATAAGATGAAATTAACTTTAACACTTGTTCTGATGGACCTAAAACCAAAACTCAACATGTTACCTTAAGGGTCAAAATCATCCACTTTGGGTCATGATTGTCAAACGACCCTAAACCCTACTTTAAGTTTCTAACCCTTACCTTTTAATGGTCATATTTAAAATTTGAACCCTCCCTTATGTCATATTTCATGTTTATAGGATTCCAAGCATGTGATTTTCCATTTTGGATTGCTATAAAAGAACATTCAAGGTACTAATTATTCCACTTTGAAAATTTCAAACACATAAAATTATTTACACAAGTGCATATTGAGAAAAAGTTTCATATTCATCCCAACTCTACTTTTCATAACTAAAGATAATCCTTAGCCAAGTCCAAGGCTATTTAATTTAGACCTGATAAAATCATGATAGAGTATTCAAATAGTTTCTAGATGTTTACACATAGTCAAATGATAAAAATTATAGTAAACACTCTAAGAGGGAGAACTCTGTAGGATTGAATTCCATCTTCAGAGTATCGGATACATATGAAATGTTAAAACATCATGGGTATGACTGTGGTCAACTCAATCCAATTATACTTCACCTTTTTCTATTTTTAGGTGTTCAATCATTGTAAAGCCCTACTTGGGTTTCAACATCCAAAAATATATTTTTAGGTCTTTCACACATGCCCAAAGGTCAAGTTTGTGTACATGGACCTAAATATATCTATCACACAAGAATGTGCCCTAATTTTACTATTTTATACAAAGGGTAATAAAATTATAGGTTTGGGTCATGACTACTAAATGTTTTTGATGTCAGTTGGATAATTTTGACTTTATTATTTCACTGATTTCAATTTTTTGGTTTTTGTGGGAACTGTTCTTATTTTTTTGTTATAGTTTTTTGTTAGTCAACCATACTCAACATGTGAAAAAAAGAAACTAAGTTTGTCATTTTTTTCATAGTTAACATTATTTGTAATCATTTTTTGGTCTATTCCAATGATTTACTTTGCATTTACTATTTAAAATTATATTTTTAGTAATTTTCTTTATTCTATTTATCTATCATAATTAGGGTTAATTATCACAGTAAATTAACATTTAGCTAAAAAAGTGGTGAAACCTATGTGAACCTATTTATTTATAGAACATTTCAAACCCTAAAATTCCCTTAGTGTTCTAAACTTCTATGGTTTTATTTTTTTCGTCCTAGGGTTTATGAAAATTCTTGAATACTTGACATTAAAATGATTTTATTTCAACCTTGGATCTATATCTGACATTAAAATAACTAGCTTTCAAAATTAGAAGTAACAATTGACATTGAAAGAATTTTATTTTGACCTTGGATGATTTTTGATACCAAAATTATCTTATTTTGACCATGGATTTCATAATAATGTACTAATCTCCATATACAAGTTTTTTTTTCAATTTTTTATTACTATAATTTGAAAACAATTTCATTTCTATAATGGATGTGTAAATTTTGTTTCAAGCATTGATAGTTTTTATTTCATGTTTTATTTCCTCAATCAGAAAAACCATTCATACTCATACAATAAAACTAATCAAATCACATTATAATATGAATGTGCCATTAACGCAAATAAAAATAAAAGTCACATATAAAATGGAAACAATAGAAAATATCAATTCAATATGCTATAAGGTCTCCTCTTAACCCTCAAGATGGTGATAATAACGTTCGCTCTAACTAGGCCCATATTATCACTATTCCAATAGGTAAGTTGAGACACCCTATAATACCAAATGAAGATAATAAACATATCCTTCCTCAAACCCATCTACATCCCACATCTCCTCTTGATGGTGTTTGTATGCATATTCAATCAGAAGTAACTATAGGTTGTGGTTGTGAAGCACTTAAGGATGAAATCATCACTATGAGCTTTTCAATAGAATTAATGCAAAACCAAAATCAATATTTTAGTTCAAAGATCACATCATGGGTAAAATGTTAACACATATATAAAGAATTTATAGTATGTTATTGTTATTCATGCATATACATTTTCATTTAGCTATTTTGTGCCTAAAAAGACTTTATATCAAGACTGAAAGCCAAAAACATATCTACAAATATTCATTCACAAAGTGAATAAAAGGATAACAAAATTTCATGTGAGATTCTAAGAGAAATTATTTGAAACAAGTTGATAAAAATAACTCATATGCATCATTTAATAAGATCAAAATACTATTGTTCATATCATAGAATGCAATGACATCATATAAATAATTTTTTGACTTTAAAGGACAAAATAAAAAGGAAAATTGATAGTGGTGATACTATAATAATTACATAAATCAAGCAACCCACTAACATTATCATTTCATATTTTAAGGAACAAGTTCAAGTATAACAAATGGGAAAATCAAAATTAGTGCAAAAGGAACCCAAAAAATTGGGTACAAAAAGATAATTTAGATAAAAATAATTAGAAATGAAAAAAATAGATAAATAATATATTCAAAAGAAAAAATTAAAACAATTAATATTACAAAAGGAACAATATGAAAAATCAAAGCATCAAAATTATTTTTACAAAAAGAACATGTTGAAAAGAATAGGATGCAAAGGGAACAAATGGAAGGAAAAAAGTTATTAAAAGAAAATCTTAGGAAGGAAAAATAAAGGTTACAAAATATAAAACAATATAAGTTACAAAACTATCAATTATTGAAGGACAAGTTGCAAAAACAAGCCCATGTTAAGAAAGAAAGATTTTTTAAGAAAGGGTTTCTAGCATAAAAGGTTCAAAAGTAAGATATGCCTACAAAAGCTAATGTTTCAAGTGTGGTTTTAAAAGAGTTAACTAAAAATATTCCAACATGTATAGATCATTTATTTATTAACCCTTTCATATATGAAAATAAATGCATTAATGCTGATATTGCATCCTTTTGTGAAGAAAATACATGTAACATGACACTTTTTCAATATCTTAGATATGATTGGAAACACTTGGGTAATATTACAAGATCTAAATATTTCATATGGCCTATTGAGTTTGATCCAAAACGCAAAATTTTTGATTGACAGATATTTCAAGAACATGAAAATAATATAGTAACAATGATTTCTCTGAGAAGAGATGTTTTATTACTCAAGATTGCAATACAACCATATGCTTATCTCTGGGAAGAGATATCTGATTTCCATTTCAGGTTAAATCTTAATTTATAAACATTTTGAAGGTTGGATGAGGATTTGGAAGGTCACCAATCTCATGGGAGATTAAGTGGTTCAACTTCCATGAGTTACAACAATACAAGATTCAAGGGATTGCTATTTTTAGAAACTTACTATTTTTAGATTGTACCACTAAAATTAAAATTTGGGGCACATCCATTAGGTTTTTGGGGATAAAAAACCATGACCAAATATTGATACTATCTCACTAATTTCTCCTCATTCTTATCTTTCCAATGGTTCAAACAGGGAGTCAATCAGAGCTATGGTGTAAAAGTTATGGCTCTCAGAAGTTCTATCATCAATTGGGGTAGAACCGTTGCCCGAATTGTCACCTGAATTATTACCAGGATCATTCCTCCCTCCTTGAGAAGTAATGGTACCCATTGCATAAATATTCCTTATCAGGTGTGTTAGTTTTTTTCTTAATTTGATTCTCTATGAGCCACTCACCTTGGTGGCTAAGCTGACCCCTTTTGACCACCCAATAAAGTGGAATAGAGCATCCTCTTGTTGTCTTCATTTAGGTGTCCACAATATGATCCTCCTCCACCGGAGAAAAACTCTATGGATCAAGCTCATCAATTTTTAGTTGTTCTACTACAATTGAAGTGTCTAAGAAAGGTGGATTATATGGTTTGAGGAGCTCCACATTGAATATTGGATGCAGACCAAGGTAGGCTGGTAGGTTCAACTCAAAAGCATTTTCTCCAACTTTTCTAATGATGGTGTAGGGACCATATCATAGAGGCTGAATTTTTCTTTGTGGGCCTACAAGTCATTCCTTTTAAAGATGCAACCAAAGCTTGTCACCCATAATAAAATGGTGTGCAATCCTATGTTTGTCATAGCATTGCTTATACTTCTAATTCATCTTCTCCAAGATGTCATGAACCTGTTGTTGGATGTGTTGCATTTGTTTAATGAATTTTTTTTCTTTTTCTACCTCAAATCTCCCATGAGGTGTGTATTCCATGGTGGAGAATGGAATGGCTATATCAATTGGTGCCATGGGTTACAACCCGAACCATATGTGGAATGGACTGTGTTTGGTCAAGCTATGTAGGGCTTGATTATATCCTAATGGTATGAAAATAATCCCCTCATCTCATGTGCATGGATGTTTGGAGTGATAAATTTGAATCATGTGAATAATCAAGTAGTTTACCACTTATGTTTGACCATTAGTCTGTGGATGGAAGGCTATGGACTTCATCAGCTTGGCATCCATCATCTTCCATAGAGTAGACCAGAAGATGCTTAGGAACCTACTATCTCTATCTAAGACAATGGACTCGGGGAGACCAAAATGGAGCCATACATGACTAAAATATAGTTGAGTAGTTTCTTTAATAGATATATTTTTATTACAAGCAATCATGATAGCCATTTTTTAAAAATGATCAACTATAACAAAAATATAGTCCTTACCATGTTTTGAAGTGGGCAAACCTGAGAAAAAATCCATTAAGATAGATTCCCAAGGCCTAGGTGGTTCTAGCAATGGCATATACAATCCTTGCTTCTTATTTTTTGGCTTGGCTATCACACATAGGGTGCAAAATTTGAGGTACCTTTCCACATATTTTCGCATATGGGGCTAGTAGAAGTGTTTTTTAAGAACTACCAATGTCTTCTCTACACTAGAGTGTCCAACTATCCTACTAAAATGTGCTTCCTATATCATCTTTTATTGCTCTTCAGCTGGAACACAGATGTGCCCCATTTGATAAAGGACATTATCTTACAATTAGAAATTAGAAACATGTTTACCTTCTTAAAGCACCAAATATGTATCAACAAAGGCAATATTTGCTTCATACAGAGCACCCCAAGTGGTAGTTTCATGTCCACATAAGTCAAGAGCTATTGTGAGTATAGTAATTGGTGGATGGCTCAGACAATCTATAACTATATTTGAGCTCTCCTTTTTGTGTTTGATTATTAGATGGAGTTGTTGTAGATATGTGGCCCACTTTTGGTGCCTCTCATTTCTTAGTTTAATCTATGTCTAGATGAATTCCAAAGTCTATGGTCAGTGTGGATGATTGTATCTTTCCCCAAGATGTAGTGTTGCCATTATTTGTAGGCTTACACAATGGCATAGATCTCCTTATCATATTTCAGGTATTTCCTAATTGTATCAATGAAAGTTTCACTATGATATGAAAAAATATGGCCATGTTGCATGATGACAACTCCCATGGCATATTCAGACACATTTGTCATCAACTTGAAAGGTTGATGTAAATTTGGCAAGGTAAGAATAGAAGCTAAGCAAATTCTATTTTTAAAATCTCAAATGTTCTTTGTTGTGTTTTTCCCCACTAAAATTTAGTTGTAGCTCCTCCTTTAGTCACTTGGGTTAGTGACCAAGAAACATTTGAGAATCCAAGAACAAACCTATGATAGAAATTTGCAAGACATAAGAAGCTACAAAGTTCTATGAGAGTCCTTGGTGTAGGCCATTCTCAAATAACCTAAATCTTCTCTAGATCAATATGGACCCCTTCCTCATTCACAACGTATCCTAGGTACTAAATTTTTTTCATCCTGAATGTGCATTTGTCAATATTTTCATACAACTTATGCTCCCAAAGAGTTTGAAGTACCTTACGAACATGTTATAGATGTTCCTCCCATGTTCTCCAATAAATGAGTATATCATCTAGGTAGACAACCATGAATTAGTTGGTGAAGGGTCACATGATGTCATCTATCATCGTCATGAAGGTTTTAGGTGTATTAGTCAAGCCAAAAGGCATAACCAACCATTCAAAGAGCCCCTCCTTATATTTGAATGAAATCTTTCAAACATCAATGAGATTTATGGGAATTTGGTGATAGCTAGATTTGAGATCAATTTTGGTGAAAAACTTCACACTACAAAGTTGGTCCAGTAGGTCATTAATCCTAGGGAGGTGGTAGCGATTCTTCATTGTGATTTTATTTAGGGCTGATAGTCAATGTAAAGCCTCCATGTTTTATCTTTCTCTAATGCCAGGACAATCGAACTGCCATAGGTTGAAGAGCTTGGCTTGATGTGACCCTTTTGAATCAATTGCTGAATCTATCTTTTTATCTCATCATTCTTCAAAACTAATATGTGATACATAGGACTATTAGGCAAAGGTGATCCTGGGATCAAATAGATAGAATGTTTTACCTAATAGTGAAGTGAAAATCCCATGGGTGACTTGAATAATTCATCATATTCTCCTGTGATTTATCCCATCTGCTTTTGTTTTTGTGTTGATTATGTAGTCAAGACTGCAACATCAGCCTTCTTGGATTTATATGGTTTGACCACCATGAGAATGAATTTCTTTGTCTTCTCCACCAATCTCTGACATTGTTTGGCACTAATCAGGGAGACATATGTGGGAGCTGGTACCTTATAGTACTACATTCTAATAGTGAGGGTGATTTTTGGGTTCATGATTCATAGATGTCATGTCGATCATACATGAATGGCTAACCAAGAGTACATCACAAACATCTAGATTAACCACATCACACAAGACTTCATCTTGGAAAGGTTTTATTAAATATGAAAGAAGACACTGATGGGTGACATGGAGGTCTCTCCCTAGGGTCAACCATCCAATACTATATGGCTTTAGGTGAGGCTTCATGGATAGATTTAGAATTTTCACAACTTTAGTAGAGATCAAATTATTTTGACTCCCACTATCAAGAATGAAATGCAAAGGCTTACCTTTTACCCATAATTTGGAGTGAAACAACATTTCCTTGTCATCTAGCCTTTCATTGTGGGTCTATGATGAAGTAACAATGGTATCAAGCTCAACATCTACAATCTCTTCTTCATCCTCTTTGATTGTAGGTTGTGTATGAGATAGAGCAATATATATTGAGTAATGTGACTTAAAAAATAGTGACTTGATGGCTCGACATTATTCTTTAGAGTGAATTCTCGTTTTGTGGTAATCACACAATTTTCTAGTCTTCTCCTTCTAGAGTTTCTTATCTTGAAACTCCTTTTACTTCTAATTTTGGCCTCGTGTTTGAAATTCCTTTTCACTTTTCCATTTTTAAGGCTGACTCTTTGTATTCTTTCTTCCATGCTTCTACTCAATCTTCATTGTGAACTTGTATGCCTCACCGAGAGTTTCCAAATTGAAGAGTTCCATTTCCCCCCATATGTACCATTGTAGTCCACCATGATATTTGAGATTATTATGTTTCTCACTTTCTTAGATGTCCAATATCATAGATAGAGAATGAAAATTTTTAGTGTAATCTTAAACAAATTGGTCCTTACCTTGGTGAATTTGTTGCCATTATATGTATGTATCATCATATGTGCCAATGGGATAGTATTCTTCCTTTACCACTTCCATGAAATCATCCCAAGTAGGTTCCACCTCAAGTCCAATGTCATTTGTATTGATCCTCTTTTTGTACACTTCCCACCAATTTTTCATGGGTAATGATTCTTTCAAAAGAGCAAAAGTGATCTTTTCCCCATCGATGAATTTATTTATAGAAAAGTAGGAAGACAATTGATCCAACCAATTTTATATTACATTAACATTGATTTTGCCTTAAAATTTAGGGATATCAAAATTCACCTGAACCTTGAAGGGTATTTGGGCACTGAAAGGATGTTCCATGGATGAAGAGTTAGGAAGTGCAAATGAGGAGCCAAAATTTCCCATAGAGATTTGTTACAGAATTTAGTCAAATTGTTGAAACATTTGTGCTTATTTTCATTAGAGGGATTCATTCACAATTTCCTTGAAGGGATAGGATGTCTCAATGTCATCTACCATTTAAATTCATTTGGAGTGAATAGGTGGATAGTTTGGAAGATCTATTGTTTTCCACCCAAGTTTCTTGTAGCCTAACCTTATCCTCGAGATCATACACTCTCAAGACAAACCGATCTAATACCATTAATCCAAAACTTACAAGTTTTGATTAAAATATATTTAAAAAACACAAAAATATCATAGTAACAATTATTTCTCTGAGAAGAGATGTTTTATTACTCAAGATTGCAATAAAACCATATGCTTATCTCTAGGAAGAGATGTTTGATTTCCATTTCTGGTTACATCTTCATTTATACATATTTTAAAGGTAGGAGGAGGATGTGGAAGGTCACCAATATCGAGGGAAATTAATTGGTTTAACTTCCATGATTTACAAAAATACAGACTTCGAGGAATTACTATTTTTAGAAACTTACTATTTTTAGACTACACTACTAAAATTGAAATTTGGGGCACTTCCATTGGGTTTTCAAGGGTCAAAAACCACTAAGTAAAGATTAGTTCCATCGCACTACATTCTCCTCATTCTTATCTTTCCAATGGTTCAAATGGGGATTCAATCAGAGCTATGGTGCAAAAGTTATGGCTCTCAAAAGTTCCATCATCAATTGGGGTAGAACCATCGCCTAAATTTTTGCCCGGATCAGAGTTACCAATCTCACTTGAATAAAAAAATGTTATGTTATATTTCACATTGACCCTATCTTCGATGAATGGAATTCAAAACTATGAAGATCATAGATGAGAGAAATGAAGGAAAATTTTGGTAACAATCATGATTTTTTTCACATTTGGGAATGAAATTAAAATGGTTAAAATTTCAAGAGAAGACAAATCTGTAGAGTATAACACATGAATACTAATATATCTCAACCAAAGACAACATAGTCAAAACAAAGACACATGATAAAATACAAATGGCAAAGCAAAAATTAAAGGGTTCAGTTCCACAATGTGGATCAATTAGTTTTACATATGCAAATGCAAAAGAAGACACAAGTGGCATACCACAATTTTGGGATCAAGAATATGATTACGATCATTATAATTATTATGAAAAATATGTTTGGAATGGCATGACTAATATGTATAATGAGTATGGAAATATAATTTATGTTTATAACACACATTATATAATACCTCCATAGAGGCATTCACCTAATGAGATTTTTTTACTTCTAGTAACATAATCTAATTTTACATAGATTATTAACTATTACCTCATTTTTTATTTTTCTTGAAAATTAGATCATTTAATCAATTATTTTAAGCCCTTGGACCTTGTTGAAGTTTTGACCTCTTGACTCTTATTTTCACTTCGTAAATATCAACAATTCAAAACAATGGTCAAATTTTCCATATTCTACCATGTATCTCTTTTTTTTATAGTCTTCGATGTTATTTTTTGTGTTTTTTACAAGGTTATAACCATCAAGTATAGGTTAGGTATGTTTTCTATTCTTGACCCAATTGAATGTTACTATCTTTCTTAGTTTTTCTCTCAAAAACCACAAAAAGAGCACACAAAGCCTTAACTCCTCCAATTTTCATATTTTTCAATCTATTCCATTATGGAAATCAATGTTTAATCATGCAAAATATTTATCCATCCAGTATATATTGATTATACATATATTGAAAACTTAAAAAAGTGTACATTTGATGAAACAAGGATGTAAAATTAGTCATTTGCATACATTTTCACTATCTTATAGATTTCTAAAATCAAAATTCACATACAATGGGGGTGTCTTGCTCATACATGGCCATGGTATTTTTATAGTTCACACCTTACATTCAATCATGTCATGGATTTTTCAAATCCCTATCTCCAATATTCTACTTTTGAACCTTTGATTTCTACTATTTTCAGTTTCTAAATTTAGAAAATTACAAAAAAATTCAAAATTAAGAACTAAGAAAGATTAGATATATAGTTTAAATTCTTACCATATGTTATTTATTTCATTAGTAGTAAACAAAATATTATCTTTCTATTATACATGCATTTCACTAGTATTCATGAGTGTTATGTAGGACATACAAAATTTACAAGTATCAAGGTATTGGACTTGTCTTTAATTAATAGCCTTGGTAGACTAGGGGCATATTATCCACTTTTGATAGTTTATGAAAGTTTTATCATAGAGCTATGACTCCTATAATGTTGAGCTACATAATATTTAAAAATGTCTTTTTTAACATCTCTATTTATAATTGTGTACATGGATATGCTATTTTCTAGGATATGATCATACGACATATGCATGGTTTATAATAATTTTTTGTTATATTTTCCATTTATATTATTTACTTGTACATAGTAGATTAATTTTGTTTGTATATTGTGTTTCACCCTTGGCCCTTATGCGCAATTGTTTGAACATCTCCATGAGATACTGTTTCTGTGTGTGTGACATTTGAACATGTCCATTTACTTTGGGCCTTGGCCCTATGTTGTGGGATAATTAAGTGTACAAGTTCAAATGTCACACATACACAAAAAATATCTCATTTATATGTTCAAAAAATTTCACGTAAGGGTCAAAGGCCAAACACAATAGACAAACAAAATTTAATCTACTATGTATAAGTAAATAATATCAATGAAACATAGAAAAAGAAATTTTTCTGAAACATGCATACGTAATATGATTGAATTATATAAAATAGCATATCCATGTACACAATGTATGTAGATATGTTAGTCAATACATTTTTTAATATTATGTAGCTTAACATTATACGAGTCATATAGAGATTACAAACACATAACTTTCTTCAATAAATCACAACCCACATACACAAAGATTCATCAATCTTTATTCTACACATTACCACTTCTAAAAAACTTGGAAATTGACATAACAAATAGGCTCTACAAATATTTCACACAAATATTAACACCTAACACTCTGGTCTAGCCTATAATTGCCATGGATCACAATCCATTTATAGAATTACAAGAATAAATAAAAAGAGAGAAAAACCATAATAGAAGATAAATAATTCACCTTGTTCCACTTGTAAGGAATATTCATTAATAGGAAAAGGTGATCCACCATGTTATCCACTTTAGTTTGGACCCCCCCAATATTTGCCACTCAAATTAGTCTACCACTTGCATAAAAGTCAAAAAATGTAAAGAATCTCATTTTTTACCAAAGATCACTTAATAATTATGGATCCTACCTATAAATTCATCCCAAATCCATACTAATAAAAAAAAATTATGTGTCCCATGTGCCCTAATGTAGAACTATGTGCCATATGCCACCTCACTAGTATGAATAGTGACTTCCAATTCATCAACATGAATAGTGATCATCATGAATAGTGACTTTTTCTCCACATCATTCTCCTTTGATTGAAAAAAACTCATCTCTTGTGAGTTTATTTTATTTTATTTTAAACATTTTAGGCTCACACAAACATGAACACATGAACACACGAACACACCACTCTATTTTTGGTTGATGCAAGATTTCATGAACCCTTTGATGCTCTTACATTAAACACTTGAGGCTTTATAATGTGAGTTCTTGCTCATATGAATGGGTTAAATGGTATAACCAAAATTTTGGTCACCTAATGTAATGACCACAACATCCCCTTCAAACACACAAAGAAACACAATAGCTTGTTCTTCTCCACTTCCAACTCCTACTTATTAGTTCTCCTTGTCTCCTCTTCCCATATCTATTCCTTCTTTCTCTCCTTTTGGGATCACACCTCCCACCATAAACCATCCTTTTCCACCAAGATTATCTATCATGCATCTCACTCTCCCATGTGGGCTAAAACCCACCACAAACCAACCAATTCCTAATAATTCCCTCTTTTATTTCTTTAGACATTGTGCAACCATATGTTGGATCCGCCACACGATCACATATCACTATCTTTAACTTCACACACATGGCTTCCATATCATATACAACATCAACTTCTTCACCACATTTTTGGGCTGCCATAAACCTTTATCAACTCCTCCTTCAACTTGTTGAGCTCAAATAACTCACCCTTAATATCTGAAACATTAGGTTCTTCTACCCATACAATGGTTGATCTCAAACTCAAATTCACTCCCTCCTCCACCATTATGGTGTACTCTTGATCCTAAACAATATTTGGATCATTAAATCCTTTCACAAGAACTTTTAGTTTTTCTTGTGACAACTCTCCTTCCACACTTGGATGTAAATGAGCCTCCACCTGTATATACACTTGAGAAAAATCATGTTCCCATGATTCAAAATGCTCTTTGATTTACATATTAGATTGAAGACACTCCTCCCTAGTTTGAACATCAACACCAACCAATTATACAATTTTTGTAACAATAGTATCTTCCACCACGTCATCATGCTCTAAAGGCATGTTGTCCAACTCCTTTTTAATGTTTGCATGCTCCTCATGTTTTTCACTCTCATTATGGACTGTCAAAAGTTTCAAATCATCCACGTCATAGGCTGTCCTCTCCTCATCTATACTTCTAATTCCATCTCCTCCATATGGATGAATCATTTCAATTATCTCTTGGTGTGCACTAGCTTGCACAACCTCAACACCCAATGTTTCTTCAAAAGAAACATGCACTCATCTTGGCTTCCCTCTTACTCTCTCTACAAATAATCACAACTTTAATCTTCCTCTCTTTACAAATCTATATGGTTTCAACTTTCATCAACCTAAAAATCTACATGGTTGCATTCTTCATTCTCTCATGTGGATAGTTCTCTCTCCAATAAATTCTCCAATTCATGGAGGGATTATAATATCTCCCACATATCTTATTCTTCTTATTTAGTTTTAGAATCTTTAATTTTTTCATCTACCATCATCTTGACCTGTGCTTGTATTTTATTCAACATATTCTCCCATTTTTTCATTTATCTTCTTTCCATCTCTTACACCCCCAACAAACTCTACATAAGACTTTAACTTGTTCTAATACCACTTGATGGGTCAAAAAATCCATAGAGTTTAGAAAAACATATCTCTTTTCAAAAAATTAAAACCCACATACATAATTATTCATCAAGCTTTATTCTACACATCACCACTTATATAAAACTTGGCGATTGACATACCAAGGAGGCTCTACATATATTTCACACAAATCTTAACTCCTAAAAATCTAGCCTAGCCAACAAATTCCATGCATTACAATCCATTTATAAAATTACAAGAATGAATAAAATGAGAGAGAAACCATAAGGGAATCCAATAAATTCACCCTCTTCCACTTGGAGGGATTATTCATGAATAGGAAAAGGTTCTCCACCATGTGATCCACTTTACTTGAGACCCCTCTAAAATGTGCCACTCAAATTTGTCTCGCACTTGCACAAGAGTGAAAAAACGTAAAGAATATCCTTTTTAAGAAGATATCACTTCATAATTATGGATCCCCAATAGAAATTCTTCCTACACCCATACATATCAAACAAAAGTAGTTTTCTAATGTGCCTTGATGGATAACTACATCACACATGCCACCTCACTAGTATGAATAGTGACTTTCACCTCATCAATTTGAATATTGACCTGCCACCTCATTAACATGATTAGTGATCAGCATGAATAGTGATTTATTTTTCCACATCACTATCTTCTCATTGAAAACAACTTAGCTCCTATGAGTTTCTCTGATTGTACTATGAACATTATAGGCTCACACAAACATAAACACATGAACACACCACTCTATTTTTGGTTGATGCAATATTACACAAATCCCTTGATGCTCCTAAATCATTTATTTGAATTACATAGTTAGATTTGGACCTTTAATCCTTATTTGACATTTTAACATTTAGATTTGGAGCTACAATTCATATTCATTAGAGGTATTACTTCTCCACTCAAAGAAAGAACATTAAATAAACTTTATTCCTCATTTGATCACCTATATATGGACATGAATAAATATGCCTATTTCTACTCAATGAAAACAAATAAATGGAAATATCCCATTCAAATTACAAAAGCTTTGTTAAGGATACATAAAATGACAATGAGTGGATAATTGAATATAATATAAAAATATGTTGCATTCCAAATATTTATATGACAGCTTTGAAAATTTTAATCAATAATAGACCAATATCTAATGGACATTCTAAAACCAATTCCAATTTTACCACATCAAGATACACTTACAATTTATGAAGAAAAAACATCCTCACCAAAAGGATTTAACAATCACATTTTTTGAAAGCCCCATCCCTTGTTTAAATATTTTTTGCAAATAAGGATTAAAGGAAAGAGTAACCTAATCAAGCAAGGAGTAAGATACTCTAAAATTTAGTACAACTATATTAGATGCTAATGATATTCTAATAAGATATAATAAATCTAGGAGTATGTTAAATATATAAAATACAACATTAAATGATATGATAATAACAATGTAAAGTATAAATTATACTTAAGTTATACATTGATGTATACGTAGGTTTTATTAGAGCTACAAGAATGGATTGTTTGAATATATAGATTTAGTCGTAAGATCATTAATGTTTCTTTCTATCATTGTGGACACTTGCATTACTCTATGAACACTAGCATCGACCCTAGTGTCCTTATTCTGTCACTAATGTCATGTATGAAATATTGACTTTTTCTTAAAATTACACTTGTGCCTATTAGGTTTCACTATTATATTTCATATTCTCTATTCATATTATGTGCACAAGTTCTTGATATAAATATTTTCCTCAAAACCTTGGATCCTTGAATTAGGGCATGCCACCTCGAAAAATAGGGGTTAGTAAGCTTAATTGAAGTGGAGATGACCTCAAATGCCCCTCTATTAGTGAGAGATACCTACATATCCATTACTCCAAATGGGGCCTCAAACATATGCAGTTATCCCCTATGTGTGGGCTAATGTGTTAATAATGGTGTAATATGTTATATGTGCATGCATGTAGTTATCTATCTTACAACTTGAAAAATACTACTCATGGGCTACTTTATGAATGCTTAAAGCCTATAATCAAAATTTTCATATGATTGATATTGAAATAGGGAAGAATAAGATAGTATTTTAAGATTGAGAACTAATTTTTCTTTGTAAGTTTTAGATGTGTGCTTGAAAAGTACTTGATATTTTTGGATGATAATGATTGGCCTTTGAATTGTATTTATGAAACACAATTGTAAAATAAGCTCATGAAGGGTTAATCAACAAAAATATGCTGACCCATATATATTGAAATGTTTTAAACTTTGTGTGTTTGTAAGGTAGACACACTAGCATTGGAACTGAGATAATAACATCGATGTTGGTGGCTAGATTTAAACATTAGTGTCCTAAAGAATAAAGAGTTGTTGAAACTCTATAACTAAAATAAAATGATTTATATCAATTTTTAATCATACTAAAGGCTACATTGATATGACTAATCATAATATTATGGTTAGACCATAATATAAGAATTTAGGCATAGTGAAATGGTGAACATGAGTCTTGCAGCAATGGGAAAATAAAGAATTGAAATGGTAGAGCCTTAAGTGATATTTTTTAGTGTGAAAGGATAGTTTATCATGTAAAATATAGTTTTGAGTATCTACACATATATTATGGAGGCATATGTCATATATATGCACTCATATTCAAGGATCAAAGCACAAATTCACATAATTTTGAATATATGCTATAGGTTCATATACAAGTTTCAAATGAGATTTCATAATTGACATCTATATATAGTATTAGATTTTACATTTCAAATGGGTGAATGATACGAATTCATGAATATTATGTAATTTTTAAAATCTTCAATATTATTTCCTATGTTGTGGACATGGTAGGAACATGGATGTACTCCATTATATTTTGATCATGCATTTAGGAAAAAAGTTGCAATTGAGTATACAATCCATATATAGTGGTTGATATAGTTTAAGTGCATATTTCATAACTTAGAGGTTAAGTTCCCTCTATCATTATGTCTACAAATCTATTTTGGATTTCAACCTATTTCACATCTTGGGGTTACAAATATTACTTGAGTTAAATTTAGATGTTTGCATTCCTCAATGGGTTCTAGTTTCTATACGATTACAAATTTAAGTTTGGGGTTTGGTCAACCTAAAACATTATCCATTAGTTCAACTGAAGAGACAAATTTATCCAAGAGCTTCATGGGAAACACTAATTATCCAATATTTCAAGGAAACATCATCTATAAGCAAAATCACAAAAGCAATTCTACTTTCACACATATAAGGTATACTTTCCCCTTGATCTTATTTCGTATTCAATTTTTTCCAAATTTTAATTCAAGAAAAAATTCAAACACAAACACTTTCAAATTTCAAATTTAAAGCTTTTTCAAAGGAACAAAGTAACTACTTCATGTGTTTTGTAGGTTTTTCCAAAGATTACAATGCCTTTCACGATTGGAGTACTAGATCAAAAACAAAGTATCTTTTACACACTAAGGTTTCTCTTTCCTTTAATTTAACAATTTAATTTTTATAATAGGTTGGGGAGGGAAACTATAGACACCTAAATTTGGTCACAAATACTTGATTATGAGAGTTTTATTCCATTTTCACTTAATTCAAACCTTTTTATAACACATTGGCCTATTTAAAGCACATGTGAAGACCTTCTCATTTTCTAATATGTCATCCATTGTCTATAAAAATATTCTATCAACTGAAAATACCTTTAAGCATATATTTGTATAGACATAGACCTAAAACATAGCACATTGCCTTAACAGTTGAAACCATCCAGTCGGTTCATGATGTCAAACAACTCTAATAACTAGTTGTCATTTATAACCCTTACCTTTTAACAATTATATTTCAAATTTTAACCCTCAATTATTTCATATTTTGTGTTTTTAGGCTTCCAAGCATTTGATTTTTTTTTTTGGATTGCTAAAAAATATCATTCAAGGAAATCATTATTCCACTTCAGAAATTTTAATACAAAGGCTTATTTACACAAGTTCACACTGATCAAAAGTTCCCTATTCATCCCAATTCTCATTATGATCACTAAAATCAATCCTCATCAAATTCCAAATCTTATTTTATTAAACACTAAAATATAGATAATAAAATATATATAACATCTCAATCTTTTACACTTGACAAATAGTAATCAGTGTTGTACCCTTCAGTCATAGACCTTATAGCTAATAAAAGTCTCACATTCACCATCTCACTATGCCTAATTGATTATATTATAGTCCTAACCTATCATTCTAATAACCCAAATAACCTATACAGTGAAAAGAGATTAAAATATGATCTATATCATTCATCATTAGTTATAGACCTTCAATAATTTTATATTCTACCAAACACTTATGTTTTCATAGGGATACTAGCATCTATGCTAGTGTCTAGTTTCCTTATCAGGTGTTTGTACCTTAAAATTCATTAAAAATAAAAAAAATATAAATGTATGGGTATACAGATTTGTTGTATTTATCACTTTTTTGAGATAATTTCAAATGGTGTAGTATAAATTAAAAACAAGGACCAGGACTGTTCATTATTATCAAGCACACATCTATAAAATACCCATCAAACACCTATTCAAGTTCATTCAATCAATTACAAAACTGAGTTATACTACCTTCTTATTCCAAATTTGTATATTAGTCATAGGAGTAGTCATATCCAAATTTTTATATTAGTCATAGGAGTAGTCATATTATAGATCTGAATCATTTGAAAAATATCCCACAAGTGGTACATGTCAATTTACAAGGTTAACATTGCATGTCCCTACATATAACATATTTAAACCTTGTGCATGCTTAGGTAAGAACTACATTGTCTGATGCTCTCCTTGGAGTATTAATCATGTTGGTAGTACTCATTGATAGAGGGTTACTTGAGGTTATCTCAAATTTGTAAACCCACTAACCTATTTTTGGTAGGATGACCTAACTTAAGGTGAGGAAATAGGGTTTGAGATATACATTGTCATATAGAGTCTGTGTGCATAATCCCAATATATTAACAAATGTGATAGAAAATAATAATTGGCAAAAGTGGTTGATTTGAAATGTAATGAATATTATATATAATTAAGAACCATCGATTCACAATTTTTTTTGCAAGTGTCTAAGGTTGATGCAAGTGTCTCAACCTCCAAAAATAACATATTAAAAATTTGACAACTATATCCTAAGCATCAACACACCTAATTCCACCTATGCACAAGTCAGATCGAATTGCACATATGTAAAATAAACAAATTAGTATCCCTTATTTGAGTTTAAATTATTATAATATCAATTCAAATTATACTTTTCATATTTATTAATTTTATAGATTTAGTAAATTGTTCTATCTAAATAAGCTTAATTGGCATACTCTATAGTAGTTTTATTTTATTTATTTGATGAGGATATTCTACCACTTTAACACTTATACCCAATTTTAAAAAATGTTTAAACATTTGGTGAACTTGATCTATGAGTCTTCTTATGTAACTCCTAGCTCACTATATAGTTTTTAGCCTTCTACAGTTTTTAATTTTAGTATTTTACATATATGATTTCTTTTATGACTTCAGAATCTTTGTTTACGTTTTAAAAATATGGAAAATGTTAATAAATATAGTTTAAAAATGGAAAATAAAGAATCCTAAATCTACCATATAAATAAAAATTAAGAATTAATTAATGCATTATTACATGTTACACAAGAGAAAATAATAAACATGCTCAGGCTATTGTGTACACATACATTAATGGTGAACCCTTAGATGGTACAACTCATTGTACATCCTTCATGGGAAAAATTAATAATTTAACTCAATTTTCAGTTCCAATGTCTTCATCAACACAAGTGGTGTTTTTGTCCCCTTTGGTGACTTCTCAAATATCAAATCTAAATCCAAACAAGTATACTGTGCAAAATTTTCTCCAAGTTATTAATAAATTGGAGGCTAAGGTTACCAACATTGACCAAAATTATTCTAAATTACCTCATGATATTTAATCACAATATGTATTACATATAATCCATTAGAACCTGGGATATATTTTCACCCTTTGCCAACTAGTTTTGTTGCACCGAAGTTAACATTTTGTGAAGACAAGGGTGATCCCAAACAATAAGTTATGTATTTATATGCAACATGCCTTGATTATGCTTCAAATTCTAAACATTTTACAAAATTATTTCTAAGGATACTAAAATAATATGTTTTAATATGGTTCTATGAATGACTAATCTAATCAATGAAAACATTCAAACCTCTAATGGATTAGTTTCTTGCACATTTATCTATCTACATCACTAAAAAGATGTCATGTGCATAAATTTATAAGCTAAGAAAAGAACTAATGAACTTATTAATGAACATTTTTTGAGGTACATGACAAGGTTGGTGAAAATGACAAATCCAATGGAAGATAAAGAACTTCAACACATATTTAATCAAAGTTTTCTTGCACCATTACATGAGTCCATTTTATTCAAGAAGTTTAAATCTTTTAATTAATTATGCCATATAGTCTAAGATCATGTAATGAAACTTATTTCGTTAAAAAATCTTAAGTATGTAGCAAACACACTGAGTACATCTACCACCAAGTTTTATATCAAACCAAAATACAAGGTAAAACCTATAAAACTAAAAAGGAAGCAACCAAAATGGTTAATGCAGTGTCATAGTAGTTTAAATGGATAATATTATCCATTGTATCTAAGACACAATTTACATTATTACCTAAGTCTCTAGCTTTGTTACTTATGAAGCTTCTAGAGTGTCAACTCATATTTCTCCCTCCTCCCAAAGAGGCTAATATGAGTTGACCTCTATAAAAATGATATGATTTTAATTCATATTGTGACTATCATTAAGGTGTTGGGAACTCTAAAAACAAATTTTATAACTTAAAAAAACAATATTAAAGACCTTATTGATAATCAACAACTTACCTTTGATTATCCTCCAAAGGATTCATGATCACAACCTGGTGACCATCAAAACTAGAATATATTTAACAATGCATTAGAATATAATTATAAGAGATATCCAAAAGTGAAAATGGTGCATAATTCACATCCTCCTCCACCATATTATGAACATCCCTTATATTATATTATTGGTGAATTTACATGCACTATACCTCTTATGGATTAGAGACATTATATTACATTCAATGAGATTAAAATTGTGGATGATGATTCAATTTTTCACTCATTGTTTGTTAAAGCATAGTTTGATCATCAACCTATGCATAGTGTTATGGTTGATAATGGTGCTAGTGATAATGTATGTACCATGAAATTATTTGGTATATACAAATGATGATTTACACCCTTTGACCAAAATGGTTATAGGATTTGATGGGACATCATAATATGTTATTGATGAGATTTATTTACCTTTACAATCTAGTCAAGTTCATGTGGTCACTACCTTATTTATTATAACATACATGGGATTATTTGATATATTATTGGGATAAACTTGGATAAATAATCTCCATGCATTACCTTCCACAATGAATGGGTGTACTAAATACATTCATTCTAACAAGGTAATTATAGCTTCTAGAATTCAATATGAACACCCACTTGAACAAGATAATTTTATTCCAAGACAAATAATTATAAAACCTATTAAGATTAATCATGCACAAAAGTGTAAGTAAAATTCAATCCAATTTCCAAGGTGGATGATACTTGAGAGATCTTTGCACCAAAGATACATATTAGACTCCACATAATCCTTATCTACACCTACATAGTCCACCTAGTTACTAAGATAAATTATACATGTTCCAATTATAGATACGCCAAATAAACCACATAACATTAAAAAATGGGTTCCAATAAATAATAATCCTTTTATTTCCCCTTTTTAGCCATAGAATCTTGTGAGACATATATAAAGTACCATAGATTATATAGTTATAGATATGACACTTATGCATGTAACTCAGAAATATCATTAGTTTGATGTAAAATATTCTTATTTTGGATCCTCCTATGAGAATACATTATATGGGATCATAGGTTAGACCTTTTTCCTTTCCAAAATTCCATTATTTTTAAAAAAGTCAAATATTCCAAATAAATTATGAGAACATTCATATAAATCAACAATACATAAATTATTTACCATACACATGTTTACTAGATTTCTAGCATCTATGATATTTATTTTATGTTAATAGATACCATATAAATGATTTTATACATAAACATGTTTCACCTATACTTGAGTGGGATACAAGCATACACTAGACCCATGTTACTTGCACATACAAATGTTGGACCTTTCTTCTTACAATGTGGCATACTACACTAGGGGCATCTACTTCTTTGATCATGATCAACATAATTAATATTATTTTATGATAACTTTTACAATATCATGTTGAGCTTATGTACTAACACGTACACATGCCTATACTCATGTTTACATATTTGATGCAGGAGCATCTACACAAGACATGGCCATGATTAAATTGAAATTTGAATTTATTGTATTTTCCTCTAAAAAGTTGAAATTGAGGAGTAATTGTGAAAAGTAAAAGAAAAAAAAAAAAAAAGAAATTTGTTTTGGGGCTGTTGAGGAAATGAGGGGAATGGTTGAAAGATTTCAACCGTAAGATAAATCTTCCCATAATAGAATATGCTGGTAAAATTTCAAACTATTTCTTGTTTTAAATCCTCAGCCCAAATTGGGTGCAGAGGTTAGAGAATAGATTTTTGGTTTATTAAAAGAAAAGGAAAAAGTCATTAAGAAGGAGAAGGGAAGAGTAGTACGTAGAAGAGAGAGGAAAGACTTCTCTTTCAGAGAGAAGTTGCTATAAGGACAGGGGGATGCAGAGCAGAAGAGAATATGTTTTAGTAAAAAGGAGGAGGAGAAGAGCAAGAGCATAGAAAAGAAACTGGTAGCCCAGAATAGTCAGAAAGCATGTAATTGCTGGTGAATTTATGCAGGCTGGATGTTGGGCCGCCCAGTGCATAATTCTGGCATTTGAAATATTCCACCATTTCGAAGAGTGCATGCTACGAAATTGACAACGCTAAAAAGCATTATTAAATATGGAAAAGAATACAAGGACGAAAAGCTGAACCTGATGCTAGAGAAAAAAAAAGGAACAAAACAAAAATCTTTGAAGAATCTGTTTTCATGCTATTTTTTGCACAGGACTGCAAGGTGGTGATCATTACTTGCTGGGGGGATTGCAGGGCCTTCGATGCTCTTGACGGGCTTGAACACACAGCATACCAGTTTGGCAGTATATATTTTGATGCGAGCATCTGTCCTTGCAGCTTGATGTGGGATTAAAAGTGAAAAATTTGGATCTCTCTGTAGGCCCTTGACATGGACATATGGTGATGTGTTTCTCATGTGCTTATCATCCTCCCAAATTCTGTCATCTTATGTTTTGAATCAAGATAGCTTGCCTTCCACGTACAGATCATTCTTGAATAAACAAGGGTATGAAAAATGAGGAATGGAATTCCATTTAGAAATGACGATAAGCCATTGGTCGCCAAGAGAATATAAGACTGTATGGTATTTGTAAAGATGTTAAGGTGTCCTTTGTTCAATCTTTTGATAGGTTTTACAAACCAGATTGACCAAGAATGTGTCATCCCAGTGTTAGTTTTTTGAATTGGAAATCTGAATGGTAATTACTCATTCCTAGAGGTACAAAAGAGAAACTATTATGTCTATAGTGTAATTAAGCTCTGTTTTACAGTCCAGACAGTCTATGAGAGTGCATCATTGGGTATCCAACAATGAAATGTCAATTTTCATCATTTGGTATCAGAGCTTGAAGCTCTTGGGACTTAGAAATGGATCATAAGTTACTGTAGAATTTGGAATGGTTACATTTGTGAATGATGTTACAGTTGTGCCAGGAATTGGCAAGGATCAGCAGGACAAGCACTGGAAGACTCTGCTGGAGAAAAGGTATGAGCAACTTTGCTTTTGATATGAATTTATTTTGTTAAGAAGCAATCAAGTGAAGAAGTTGCAGGTGAAGAGAGAGGCAGCCAAGCCATTGAGGCTTAAGAAGAGAAGAAGCCAAGGAAGGCTTATTGAAGATCCAAGAGGAAGCTTGGATAGTTTGCCAAAAGACTAAGGTGAAACAGACTTAGGTGAGGTAAAGGATGAAGTTTTGAGAAGAGTGATAGAGGGATTGCCTAGAAGAAGAAGATCCAAAGCAAGGTAAGCTTGGATTTGTAATTTGTGTTTGTTGAAGAGTTGTCTAAAGAATTGCTGCAGGAATTGAGAAAAGAGGATCAAAAGACTAGGATGCAAAAGGCCTAGGTGAGATCACGTGGATTGTCAAAAGACCAGTTAAGGAGAAAAGGCTTGGTTGAGACAAGGGATCAAGATACTAAGGTGGAAAAGACTTGGGTGAAGATCTCAGAGATGGAAGCATTGTTGAAGGCACTACAGAGCAGCAAGGTATATGAGGGCAGCAAGAGGAAAGCAAGCATCAAAGGTATGACTAATGTTGAGTTTAATAAAGAAATTGCTAGTTTGAAGAAGGAATTAGCTAAGGTTAAAGATGAGTATGAGTCTTGGATGCAGCTGAATAGACAAGCATGGGTATGGCCAATAAAGAAGAGGGTAAAGTGGCCAATAGTTCTCCTATTGAAGAGGAGAAGAAGGCAAAATGAGATTGCCATGAAAAGGGAAGCCCAAAGAGGCAAGAAGATAAGGAGGTTGCCAAGTGAGCAGCAAGAGGAAGAAGTTGTGAAGAAGGTTCTCATTGAGAAGAACAAGAGAGAAGAAAGAAAAGAGGAAGTGCCAGGAAGAGCACTTGAGAAGATGAGAATGTCCATTAAGAGGACACTCATGGAGACATTATGGTCTCTTGTTTTTGTATTTAATGCTTTTTTTGAGTGGGTAAATGCAGGTATGAGCAGCCTATTGAAGGTCAAGAGAAGGGCCTTGGAGAGTAAAGAAATTGGTGCAGGAGAAGACACCAAATGCACAAGTGAATGTGCAGGAGAGAGAAGTGAGTTTGCTGTTGATAAGGGAGATGAAGATGAATTCCAAGATGCCATTGAATGCCAAGAAGAAGAAAGAGAGCAGCCAAGCATAAAAGAAGAAGAAAGTATAGATAATCAAGAAGCTATGCAAGTCAGGGAACTAATGGAGCAGCCCATTAAAGAGGTAAAGGTGAGTTCAAAAATTGATTCTTCTTATGAACATGAAATTTTTGATATGCATGTTAAAGAAGCAAAGAGAAAGATAAAGTTTCCAATTAACCATGGATATGTGATGCCTAAATGGTGGAAGAAACAAACTCCCAAGCAAGAGGAAGTGCTGGTACAAAATCATGGTTACAGGATGCCTAAATGGCTTGTGAAGTCAAATGGTAAGAATGAGAAAAAAATGTGGGTGCCTAAGAAGGCAAAGAGTGAAGAATATGTGAGTGTTCAGACAGCAACACCAAGAAATCAATAGAGAAAGGTGAAGGATAACACAAGAACATGGAAAGGTAAGTCAATTGCTTGCAACAAAAGGGATAATGATTTGTTTGAATCATTTAATGATATTTTTATGAAAAATGAGGAATGGAAAGTGGCTGTAAGAAATAATATGCAGCAAGGAGAGACTTCCAAAGGGATGGATGATGAGGAAAGGAAAGAATATGCAACAGAACAGACAAGATGGCTTCAGGCAGCGATTGAAGAAAGCAAGAAGACAGAAGGTATGAATACTGTAATTGTTTTTGATGAGTATACTGATGTGGATGAAGAAGCTAATTTGTATAAAGAAACTATAAAGTGGATGAATGTACTTATAGAGGATGAAAGACAATCTGGTCCTAAGTTTGATATAGGACATGAAGATTTGGATGAGCTTGTGTTGAGTGAAGAGTTGAAGAGGATAGAAGAGTTGTTGAATCCTCCAAGAGAGTTTTGTAAAGGTACAAACCATAATGAAGGCAACATTGGAAAGAGTGAAGCAAGAAAAGAGCAAAGCAATGAGGTCAAAACAGTTTTGATCAAGGAGCAAGAATGTGAACGCAGCCAAGAGGCTTCATGGCCTCAAATGTTTTCTACTAAGGTGGCTTTGAATGTTTTGTATGCAGGTATGAAGGTTGCTGAAGTGAATGACATACATGAGTCATTGAAGAAGCTCATGAACCAAGAAGATCTAGAAGACATGAATGAAGATGAAGAAGCATGGAAGTGGGAGATGGTAGTTGAGAAAGAGATGAGGAGAAGAACATACCAAAAGAGGAAGAAAAGCAAGATGAAAGGCAAAGACCAGCAAAGACAAATTCAAGCATTATCATTGACAAGAAGACCATGGGATCCAGGTATAAAATGAAGGCTAAAGCATGGAGGCAGCAGTTCATTTGAACTGAGGTTCAAATTGTTTCTAGAGGGAGAGTATGATGCGGGAGCATCTACACAAGACATGGCCATGATTAAATTGAAATTTGAATTTATTGTATTTTCCTTTGAAAAGTTGAAATTGAGGAGTAATTGTGAAAAGTAAAAGAAAAAAAAAAAGAAATTTGTTTTGGGGCTGTTGAGGAAATGAGGGGAATGGTTGAAAGATTTCAACCGTAAGATAAATCTTCCCATAATAGAATATGCTGGTAAAATTTCAAACTATTTCTTGTTTTAAATCCTCGGCCCAAATTGGGCGCAAAGGTTAGAGAAGAGATTTTTGGTTTATTAAAAGAAAAGGAAAAAGTCATTAAGAAGGAGAAGGGAAGAGTAGTACGAAGAAGAGAGAGGAAAGACTTCTCTTTCAGAGAGAAGTTGCTATAAGGACAGGGGGATGCAGAGTAGAAGAGAATATGTTTTAGTAAAAAGGAGGAGGAGAAGAGCAAGAGCATAGAAAAGAAACTGGCAGCCCAGAATAGTTAGAAAGCATGTAATTGCTGGTGAATTTATGCAGGCTAGATGTTGGGCCGCCCAGTGCATAATTTTGGCATTTGAAATATTCCACCATTTCGAAGAGTGCATGCTACAAAATTGACAATGCTAAAAAGCATTATTAAATATGGAAAAGAATACAAGGACGAAAATCTGAACCTGATGCTAGAGAAAAAAAAAGGAACAAAACAAAAATCTTTGAAGAATCTATTTTCATGCTGTTTTTCGCGCAGGACTGCAAGGTGGCGATCATTACTTGCTGGGGGGATTACAGGGCCTTCAATGCTCTTAACGGGCTTGAACACACAGCATACCAGTTTGGCAGTATATATTTTGATGCGAGCATCTGTCCTTGCAGCTCGATGTGGGATTAAAAGTGAAAAATTTGGATCTCTCTGTAGGCCCTTGACATGGACATATGGTGATGTGTTTCTCATGTGCTTATCATCCTCCCAAATTCTGTCATCTTATGTTTTGAATCAAGATAGCTTGCCTTCCATGTACAGATCATTCTTGAATAAACAACGGTATGAAAAATGAGGAATGGAATTCCATTTAGAAATGACGATAAGCCATTGGTTGCCAAGAGAATATAAGACTGTATGGTATTTGTAAAGATGTTAAGGTGTCCTTTGTTCAATCTTTTGATAGGTTTTACAAACCAGATTGACCAAGAATGTGTCATCCCAGTGTTAGTTTTTTGAATTGGAAATCTGAATGGTAATTACTCATTCCTAGAGGTACAAAAGAGAAACTATTATGTCTATAGTGTAATTAAGCTCTGTTTTACAGTCCAGACAGTCTATGAGAGTGCATCATTGGGTATCCAACAATGAAATGTCAGTTTTCATCAATATTACACCATGTAATTGATATTTTAGGTTCCATGACTTTTTTTGCTAATACATATATACAGGGACTAGTATGATATGATTATGTTGGTTTATTATACTTCATTATTCACATTATCACTTCATTGAGTCTACTTCTTTCTTGTTATTGTCTTACTTGTGTAATGTTTGGATATGTTCCTTGCTTGTAGGCCCATATGCCACTGATTGTTATTTATTTATATGTGGAAAATTTAATATGTTCTCCCTTAGAGTGTGTGACCTTTGAACATGCCCCTTGTTTGAGGTCTCCTTAGACCCCATTTTTTTTATAATGAGTGTTATTATGTTTGTGATTTATTGTTTCTTGAGCTTATACTATTATTTTATAAACATTTCCATGATATATATCATGCATCTTAAGGATTATTGTGATAACATCTTTTGATCCTAATTGATATATTTACTTATAAATTTTATTCTTATATGTTACATTATTCATACATAAATAAAATAGTTATCTTATACTTTTAAGGTAAGGTGAATACCATATTACATTAAGGGGGGGAGGGGTGGATATTAGTTGGGGCATGTCATAGATATATGAATCCACACATACACAGTTAGAATAATTTGATATGATTTACATGATTTAGATATACACTTGGTAGAATCCTATACATTTGGCACTAATTTTCATAGATTTGGGATAATGTTTCTCTGATTTATGATAAATAATATACATAGTTATAGATTAGAGGTTAAATTCTGAGTAATACTTCAACTTGAGACACATTATAGGTGGATATGCCATGCAAGTGCACTAAAATTTCAAATACATATTCAAAAATATTTACCAAGAAGCATCATTTTGAGCCTTTCCTGTCTATAAGAGTTGGCTCTCTTGAGTAGTGTGATTGAGATTCAATTCCATTTATGACATTAGTAGTATTCCCCTTTTTTAGGTTGATTTGGTTATACCACTTAACTTAGATTTATTATACTTTCATTTGAGTCATGATATTGAGTTTTAATGATCTTAATGGTTGTGTCAAAAATCACCCTTACACTAGATTGGGGGCATAATTACCTTCCAAATTTCACTCCTAAAATATCTAGGGTTTAGGTCTGAACATTTCTTAGCTCCAATGGTTAATAAGGAAGAAAATTACCAAGGAGCATATTAGTTGCATCAAGATACATGTGTACTCTTTCCTTTCTCTCTTTCACTTTCAAGGAATTTCAATTATTCAATTTTATATTACATTCAATAATTTATATTTTAACATGCTCTTGTTTACGTATCATACACTAGAAGAAAATTTCACCGGATCTTAAAGAAAGGTGAAGTGTGTTGTACAGACTAGGTATACATTTATTTCTTTTAACTTAGTAATTTCATATTTATACAGTATTAGCTTAAAGGGGGTGGGGTAATGTAGATACCAAAATCATATTATATATCAACTTAGTGTTTTAAACTTGACAAATGCCACTCAGGGCTCTACCATTTAGTCCTAGACCTTTCAACTACAAAAATGTTTGCATTCACCATCACACTATGTCTAACTACTTATATTATAATTTAACCTATCACTATGATGTCCTACATCAACTGTACACTATATAAAGATTAAAATATGATATACATCCTTAACTTTTAGTTACAAGGCTTCAACATTTTTCTATCATGTCGAATACTTGCATTTTCATAGGGACACTAGCATTGAAATTAGTGTTTAGTTTCATTATCAAGTTCTTATACCTAAAAATTCATCAAAATTGAAATATATTTATAAAGGTATGGGCCAGCTTATATTTATTATCTAACCCTTCCATGTGATAGTTTAAAAAGGTGTAGTATAAATTAAAAAATAAGGGATATTCATCATTATCATGTATAAATCTAGCAAATACTAAGTAAGCACCTATTCAAGATCATTCAATCAATTGTACAACTAATTCATACTTCCCTATTCTTCCTTATTTCTATATCAATCATAGGATTAGTCATATTAAAGGTATGAAACATTAAATAAAATCTCATGAGAGGTATTTGTCAAGTTATAAGCTAGATCATTGCATTCCCTCACATATAGCATATTTCACCCTTGTTCACACACAAGCCCACATTTAAGGGATAATTACACATGTCTGAGGCCCTCCTTGGAGTATTGGATATGTAGGTAGTTCTCATTGATAGAGGGTTCTTTAAGTTCATCTTGATTTCATGAACCCACTAAACCATTTTTGGCAAGATAACTTAACTTAAGGTGAGGAACCAAGGTTTAAGATACACATGGTCATACAAAACATGTGCATGAAATACAAATAGATCAATAAAAAGGAGATGTAAAAACTTAACAGATGCATTTTTTTGTTTCAAAATTCAATTAATATTTCATATAAGATAAAATTATTGAGGCACAAACAGAAGCATCAATGCAAGTGTTAAACCCACTAGAAATAATATTTATAGAGGATGACAACTAGATCATAAGCATCAACCTATCTGATTCCACCTTTTAACAATTTAAATATTCATGCACATTTAAAATTAAGCTAAGTATTATCCCTTCACTATGTTTTAATTATTATAATATCAATTGGCATTGTACTTTCCATATTTAGTAATTTTCCTAATTCAATATATTGTTTTATCTAAATAAGTTTAACTGGACTTATCTAGAATGGTTTTATTCATCAATTCTATTATGCTATTGTACCCATTTAACCATCACACACAATATTGAAAATGGTCACCCATAATCAAAGCATGATCAAGTATTTAAACCATTTAGAACTACATGTCTACACATAGTCAAAGGAGCAAAATTGTATAAAGCACTCTAGGTGGGAGAATTATGTGGGATTCAATTCCATATTCAAATTATTGGATACATAGGAGTTCTCAATTATTTTGGGAATGATTAGGTCAAATAAACATAATGACAATCAACCTTTTTCTATTTTTAGGTATTCAATAATTGCAAATCCCTAATAGGGTTTCAACATCCAAAAATATAACTACAAGTATTTTGCACATGTTTCAAGGTCATATTTTTGCACTCAAAAATCTAGCTACCACATATGAGTGTACCCTAATTTTAAAATTCTATAAAAAAGGTTAAAAAAATGTCAAGTTTGGGTCATGATTGTCAAACATTGTTTACCTCAACTCAATGTTTTTGATCTTATTCTTCCACTAGTTTTAGTTTCCTGATTTCTATGATAATTTTTCCTATTTACATGTTCAATTCTTCTATCAATCAAACAAAATCAATAATTCAAAAAAATAAGATAAGTTTTTCATTTATTTTCCTAGTTATCATTGTCTTCAATCGTTTGGTTTCGTCCATTCCAGTCATTTACTTTCAATGTGTTTTTTAAAAGTACATTTTTAGTACTCTATTTTATTATATTTGTTTATCAAAATTAGGGTTAATTACCATAATTAGTTCATTTTTGGGTAAAACATAAAAATTGATTTAAAAGTTTTTAAATGATGCTCTCAAACTATAGGACTTAAATAAACACTCTTGAGCATACATTGGCCATGACAATATATGGTTGAAAATATTCCTTAGAGACAAGATTTCAAGGAATATAATTATTACAATACTTTCACAAAAATGGTCTTAAAAGTACCATCTCAGACTCTTTGAGATGATGAGCCATTATTGAACATATAATAGGCATGCAAACTACTTCAGGAATGAATACAAAATCTGGATTCATACATAAATAACTTTTTGGTAAAATTCTTGATTTAAATTTATGGGATGGTAAAATCATAGAATACACACACAAAATATATTAAAAATTCATGAATGAAATTTATGTGAAATGTGAGATCATATAGAAATAATCACATCAGTATTAATAAGTTTGAGAAAAAAAATCTTAAATAAACTTATGTAAAAAGGGTTTTCAAAGGATTTTGTCAAACACTTTGACCTAAAAAACACTCTAAAATATACTTTATCCTTGAAAAAATGTGGTTAACAAAAAACCTCAAATAGATGTTATTTTACATGATGCAATGATTGAAGGAGATGTAAAGAAAGGAGTTTGAAAGTACACTATCAAAATAATTTTACTACAAAAGTATTATTGAAAATAAAATAGGTATAAAAACTATTCTCAACATGAATACAAAATGTGGAACATATTGAAGGTAGGTAAACTATATGACATAATGCCTCAATGAAATTTATGCTAATGTGAAATCATACAATAGGAAAGAAAAAAATTCAAAGAAATCTATGATTGAAATTTATGGGAAATGTGAGATCATACAAAATTCACATCAACTACTTGTCCATTTGATAATATTCGTTAAACAAATTTATAAACTGTTGAATCTAATGAATTATTATCAAACATACCCTGACCATCAATAAATGTAGTTATTTTTTTTTGAAAAAGTCTGGAATTGTATAAAAGGCATGTGAATCATATTAATAGATTTTCTCAAAAAATATGGCGTTCTTGATGTGGATTATAAAATAGGTATCTTGACATATTTGAGAGCATACTCCCTTATGCCATTTTAACTATTATGTATTTATTACTATTTAAAATCCCATTTACTTCTCACGTGTGTTTCATTTTTATTAGAAAAATATAATAAATAAGAAATGTAATATTAAGTATAATCATGTATGATATAAATATTAAATATTTTTTTGAAATTGTCATAGGGAATTGGATTATAACCAAAGTGTTTAAAAATATTCATGCAAACTATTTGACATAATATTTGAAGGAAATTTGAAACCATACAAAAGGTGCATAAATTACTTTGAAAACACATTAAAATTTTATTTACAAAAAATTCAAATGATAAAAAATAAATGTGAATCATCATTGTAAAATGTCTGAAAAGAATGATTATAAAATATACACAAAATGGTGTTATTAACATTGCTTTAAGGATTTGTAGACAAATTTTAGAATGAGATATGGTTTTATGGATTACAATTATTGTATGATATGCAAAAACTTGATAAAATTGTATTGGAGGAGTTCGAATAAATTAAGTTTCAATAAACCCCTATGGTAACTTGTAAAACATAAATACTTATTATTTGGATAACCCCTAATCTCTATTAAATAATAATCATTCAACAAAATTAGGAAATCAATTAGACCATTAAATAAAAAAAACAATGGAAGGGAGAGCTCAAGGAGTGAGAGCATGATGATAAGGATGATGATGGATAGGCATTACTTATCAATTTATGGGTGTATGCATAAAGTTGGAGGGCCAAAAAGTGGAAAAAACTCCACATTTTTTCCCCAATAATCATTTTATGACATAGTTATTAGAACTACGTTTCTTAAAGTTAACCTCAATCATTATCGAGGATAAATCATTTATGTAGAATAACCATGTACACTATTTTTACCAAATAAAATAAAAAAAATGTGAAAGACAAATCATTCAGCATTTCACACAATATAAACCACTTGTAAGATCAAGAAGGGTAAATATGCATTTTGGAACAATAAGTTTGAACAAAAAAGAAGCCACATTTTGGATCCACCTACCCTTTTATTTGATAATGCCACACTGAATTCGAGATAATCCAACATGTTTTAGTGTAATTAGACCCTATTTTTTTCAATTTTGTTGTATTTTTCATGATATTATTAATGTTTTTATGTTTCTTCAGTGCATACATATTCACATGAAACAACTAATGTGATAGAACCTAACCCCCAAAACCATCATATCCCTCTTAACCCTCCAATCAATCCTCACCTACAAAACCCTTCAATCCCTCCTCACCCACAAAATTTTCCTAGTCCTCATCACCCACAAAACTCTCATATCCCTCTTGTAGTTCCTCAATCCCCCCAAGATAGTCAAGAGTATTTAGTAAGACACATAGTAGAAAATAAGATCAAACTTGAGAATCTAATTAGGTCATTAAAGTATCCAAATTTTTAAAAATCCTGGCGAGTTTCCCTATAAAACACACCAAATATATTAGTAGATCAAGTCATTAATGGGTGAAGTTGATAGGTGTGATGACTATAGAAATAGAGGTAGGACATACTATTATAAAAAACTATATATAGCAATTGTGAAAGATAAACACATAATAAAATCTCAAATTTGTGCCCTATTCAATGATAGGAATATTGATGTACCACTTGATGTGACAACTAAATATATTTCAATCTATTAGTACACTCATCATTTAGTCAAACAAAAATTTTGGGACCAATGGTGGATGGTCTTTGATCATCCACCTTGAAACAATAATGTGGTCCCACTATATTTTTCAATAAAATTGTATTGTGAGTTTATGCTAAATGAAATCACAAATTATATATATTTATTAAAGTTTTAGAAAGGTAAAAGGGCCCGGCACAAGATAAGCTAGGTGCATGTTTTTCACCTAATCAACTAGTGAGAGTACATGTTCACAAACCCCATCCTCATAAGACCCTAATCTCTAAAGTCAAGGATACTATAAATATTGATACCTTGCATGTGTTTAAGGTACTTACTAACACCCTCATCAGCATATGATCTAGGTTTCTTATAATCCTCTTAGAGAGGGTGGACATGGTGAGGCTTTGTCTAGTGTTGTTACCTGATGAGCTAACATATGAAAATCATGTGGCATTTCATACACTATATCTGATGAGGATGAGGAGGATTTCATGTAGTTAACTCATGGTGCTTTTTCCATGCGCCTAAATGATATTAATATTTTTATGTTCATCCATATACATTTCATCTTGTCACCTTTCCTACCACTTCCTAGGTATGTTTAATATTTTACTCGTTATAAAAAAAATTCAAACTTGTTAAATTTAAAATATTTGTATAATTTAAAATTTAATTTGATGTATATGAACTATTTGTATTCTAGACTAGCATGTGTGTTACTCATAGTGTGTGTGTGGTTTATAACTATACGGAGGTAATTTATAATGATTAATTAATGTTGTTTATTTCACATATATGTTATATGTGTGTGTATACATATTAAAGTGACTAAAAATTATATTTTGTATGTTCATTTGATGACCACAGAAGACACTCCATCATATATTAAGGAAGGAATAAATATGGGTGTTACTACTATGATTTCATCTTCACAATAACTCTTTGAGGTACATTATCTAGTTATATATTACATAATATTTAATTATAAATATGGATGTGTGTTTTTTAATTATCATGTATACTTGTGCAAACACTTAACACAAAAATAATTGTCTACTTAGACTCCTCAAGTGACATATTTTGGTCAAGTCAAAATGATTAGTAGGGTGGTATGGTTTAATTAGACAATTTAATTTGTAATTTTACATATTATATTTCAATGATTTAGTTCATGAGCTAATTTTGAATTTTTATTTTGTATATATATATATATATATATATATATATATATATATATATATATATATATATATATATATATATATATATATATATATATATATATATATGTATATATATATATGTTTGCAGGGACCTATGATTTTAATCATCAGGAATAGGTCATTGAATCATAGTAGTGATCCATCTCATACTCTAATTCACCAATGTGAACCTATCATCGACCATGTTGAGTACCAGTCTCAAATTGACCATGACCACTAGCTTACGATAAGTGCACCTATGAATATTTTTTGTATGATTTAAAAAATTTAACATGTTAATTGGGTAAATACACAAAGTTGAGGGATAAAAAACATGACACAATGAAAAATACAAAGCATTTTCTTTAAAAGGTGTACATCCTTTTCAAAAGGGCATATGCCCTTTTTTTTTTAAATGATCAAAATTTTGGCAAGGGTTAGTCCCGACCCTAAAGGGCATATGCCCTTTACAAAGTGTGCACACCCTTTGGACTTCCAAGGATGCATGCCCTTTGCAAATGGTGTACACCCTTTTGAAAGGCATGTATTTTTCTTTTGTAATTAGAGCGTTTTGAAAGGCCTCAATTTTTTTTTTGCAATTAGAGGTATTTGTTTGCAAGGATATATTTAGTATAATAAATGTTAAGTGTAAGAATATAAAATTAAATGTATTATATTTTAAATTTATTTTAATAAATATAAAAAATTAGGACCACTCAACATCTTCTAAAATTTATTACAAAGTTGTAGGAGTTACCATGTAGAAGTTAGTTTTTAAAATTTCATTCCAGTCAATACTTAGTTTTCAATTTTTTAGGATCAAAAGATATAATGAGAAATGAGGTTACAAATCATGTTACTTATGTAATAGATCTATACCATTAATAATTACATATCTATTTTACCTACTTAAGTATTCCCTATCTACTTTATCTACTTGAGTATGCTCTACTTGATTAAATAACCAAGCCCTAGCTTGATCTCAAGGAGTATGCCCTACCTACATACATAATTTATTTAGTTATTTTTGGCAATAATGGATTTTTATTCTTATTTAATAAATAAGTCTAATTAGGAAAAATTATTAAATAATATTCCTAATTATGGCTACTAATTTTTGAAATTTAATTACAATTTTACCTTTCTAAAAATAGTAAGAGAGCAAGGGGAAATGAAACTTAGCTTATTTTGTGTTGTTCAATTTGAGATATGGTCTAAGAATTTAGGTACAAGACTAATACAATGTCAAAAATAGGTCATTGAACCTTTTTTTTTATTGGATAGGATCACCAAAAGTGGGACACCCTACTATTTAGCACAATAGTCCTTTTCCACCACTATTGTCCAGGTGATCTGAGTTTTCTAGGTTCTATTCGATAGGTCTGTGTTACCCTGTCAGTAAAATATAAAAGCTAAAATTCTACAAATCTCATTGTGTGTCTATTTTAATCTTCAAATCCCTAAAATCTCTCTATGCTTGAACTTGAATGACACTTTTGATAGAGAGAGAAGGGGTTAGTGTGTAAAGGATACATTGGGTGCACTTCACAACCTGTGTGTGGGCACACTACCTACATACCAATACTCTAAGGAGGGATCAAGCTAATGTAGTTCTATTATTGAAGTTCTTGGTGAAATTATGTATGAAAATGCAACTAGATGAAAAACTGGGTTTATTATAGATGACTACGGACTAGTGTAAGGGTTTGAACAAGCCTAGAATAATATTATAAGGCTATATGTAGAGAATAGGGAAAAGTGCTTGAGTGTACTTTCTTGTATTCTTGCTTATCTCTTTTTAATGAGTGCCAGCACTTCTAAAAGGATTTTGAATGGCCTTTTATAGTGTATTTAATGATCATGGGTTAAATGAATTCACATTAGGCCAACATGAATTAGGATAAGGATCTGAGAGAAAGTGTCTATTTGAACCAAATTTGCACTTGGATAATAACACCAAAAAGAAGACACCTTGGGTTTCAGCACTCCTATCCAACTTGGGAATTATTTTACAAAGGGAATGAGTCTTAAGGGATGGATTTGGTCCTAAAAGAGTTGCCTAGGTTTTTAAGGCTTGAGTCTGAAAGGCTATGGATGACTGAGAATTAGTGAAAGAAAATCCTATAAGGGTTGTGTAAGCAAGTAGGAGGACCCATGGATTAGGTGTCATTAGCCACACTAAATTAACCAAATTTTGCATTTTACATGACTAAATTAGCCCCAATTTATTCTAGTGATGTAACAAAGTAAAATACTAGGTTAAAAGAAAACATAAAAAGCGTACCTAAACTTACCTGTAAAGGTGAAGCCCATGAAGCTTGTGTGATGCTGAGTAATGTTGGATAGTGTATAGAGAGCACATTATGCAAGTGTGAATATAAAAAATGAAATAAAGAGTAGATTTTTTCTTATTATATGTGATTTAAGACAAGAACATATAAAATTTGAGTAAAAAGAAAAGGAAGAGAAAGGAATGAATACACCTCATCAGGTATGCAAACCAGTACAAAACTTGTTGAGATCCTAAGTAGGCTGAGTAATGTTGGATTGTGTTGGATGATGTTGTACCAAAATTTATATCTGGAATGGAGCTAAGTGCTCAATTCCCTAAAAAGTGGCTCAAAAATTCAAATCTAGGCCCCTTGGCTCTATCATCACCTACTGAGTGAAGATAGATGATCATGCATGTGGTAATTGATGTCTAAACTATGTGTCCAATCTCTTTGAATATGTGGCTCAAGAATACAAAGGCTAGCTAGACCTTTGGATCCATCATTGCCCCATGAAGTGAAGCTATGAAGTGATATCAGTATAAAATAAATATCATATGAGATGGCTCATGGAATCCATGGATGCTCTAAAAGTATAAAAATGTGGCATGGATAGATGAATGTATGCTGGAAACTAGGCCACTTTTTGTCATTTCAAAATATGGAGGTTAGGCATGTAGGAAAGCCACTCTAAAACTGATGCAATATACTTATGTAAAAATCAACTCAAAAACATAGGTACTCAAGAAGTTAAAATTGTATGAAAGTTCAACTTAAGAAATGATGCCAACCACCTATAGATGGAGTAAGGCATGCAACTATTGAAAATGCATGGGTAATAAAATGAACTCAAAAACAAAGAAGACCAACATACCATGCACATTGCCCCTAATCACTAGTGTCTAGAACATGGATTTTGATTTGGAAGTTATGTCAAGTGCCTAATCTAAAATTTAAAGTGAGAGTCATCATGCCATGCATGATACCCCCTATATCTACATTTCCTAAGAAAACTATACTGAAACTATTGATTCTAACTAATCTAGATGTGCAAAAATTGTAGCTGAGCTAAATTTTTTGCCTATTACTAGAAAAACTAGGTGTTTTTTTCTTGGACAAGAGCTCCAAAATGAGGACACCCCTATATTTGGTTATTATATCTATTTCTAGTGCTATTTTCCTATGCTAAAATTGGTTGTTGATCTAGAATTATCACTATTTTTCTATTTTATTCTGATTGGTTTGACCTCTAGATTTTGAACTGGTGATCTAAATGCTATTGTTTTGACTATTAAGAGATTTGATCTCTATGATAAAACCATTGTTTGTTTCCCCCTCCTCTTAGGGTAGGAATGATTCATCTATAATGACTACCCTCAAAAGAAAATGAGTCCTGCAAGTGTGTTAAGCTGCATAGATATATGATATAGCAATGATATTTGACAAGATATCTCTAGATATAGAAATGTTTGTATTGAGAGGCTATTAGATCAATAGGGGTATGCCTAAATATATATAACAATGTAAAATCATGTGTAATGTACTGAACTAGAATTGGAAATATTAGATGTTAGCTGTTAGTTATTAGTTGTTAGTTGTTAGTTGTTCAGGAGGGATGGAGCATGATGTCCATCATGGCATCCAAGAAAGCAAGATGAATACATGATATGGATCATGGCATTTCAAATAAGAACAAGTAATTAATAAAATAACATACAAATCAAGAAGAATACAATGTTTCACAAGGGGCCATGCAAATAAGGGACATGGCCACATGTCTCTGAAACTAGAAAGCAAGTAAAAAAGACATGTTCAAATGCCACATACTCATATAATTTGAAACAAGCAAATATTGGCATGAGGGATATAAGAAAATAGAAGAGTACAAGAAAAGGACATTGGTAAATTTCCAAAGGTACACACACAAAAATAAAATAAAAGGACATTGGTAGATGTCCTAAGGCACACATAATGAATAAAACTAGAACTAGAAATGCAATCACATCTAGCTATGCAAAGCAAGAAAGGAAAGCATGTAAAAATTGGAAAGCTACAATCACATCTAACTAATCAAATAAAGAGTGAAATTATGTAATACATGTTTATTACAAGACTAAGTATATGCTAAAGAGATACACAAGTGCTAGATACTAGTAAGATATTGATATAGTAATATGTGTAATCTAGTAAGTAATGTATATCATCATGATGACTTGAAGTGTGTAGTTTAGGAAGGACATAACCTGGATGGTGTAGTAATGTATAAGATGTCCCCAATGGGTATGTATATCTATGTGTGTCTCAAATATAGAAGTAGGGATGTCCCCTCAATGGGTAGAGTGAAGTAATCAAGTAGCTGGATGTCACTGTACACACTCAAAGAAGATCAAGTGAAGCATGGTAATGTAGATAATCAACAAATAATAGCATGAAACAACAAATGTAATTTCTAGCATGATATTATTAATGTAAAGCATGGATGATGCATACAATTGAAATGTTTTTGGTATTTTTTAATTATATATATATATATATATATATATATATATATATATATATATAGTATTGTATTTGTATTTGTTGGAAATATTTGAACTGTGTACAATCAAGAAAAAAATATTATGTATAAGTAGGTTGGGGTAGGATGATACTAACCAATGAGTCTAATGGGAGACTCCCTATCATGTTGTCTTATATCAAGGAGTGGAATCGTGTGTGAATGTGAAGCATGATGAAAATGATGAGACTGTGGCTTTGAAAGTTATATATGATATAAATGCTTTGAAATATCTAAATTAGAAACTAAATTTGGGGTCTTGTTGTAAAGAAGTGGATGTAATTGTAGGGCTCTTAGGGACCCATCTGGAAGTAGGAGATACTCTCTGAACATGTGATTTATATGTAGACCCATGAGATCTCAATGAAACTTATCTGGGTGTGAAAACTATAGTTGGAAGCTATGTATAATCCTAAATTTATGTCAATGTATGAACCCTCTTTACTATAAATGGATGTGTCAATTGTGTCTAAATCTATATCAAAATAAGAAATGTAACTAGTGAGGAAAATAAAACTAATGGAGAAGCTGGAACTGGTGACTACAAAGTAGATGGATCTAAAGTGGGTAGTGGTAACTCATACATAACTCCACCAACTATAATAACCTGATTAGCATGAATGAATTTCATGAATCTATGAACTATAGATGGTATTTCTCAAATTTTTGGAATCCATGGGCAACCAAGTAATATATCAAAAACTCTTACACTATTAACTATAGTAAAATTTGTGGTCACATGTGTTAGACTAGTCTATAAAGGAAGTACGATCTCACCCAATGAACTCTATATGTGCCCACTGAATCTACTAATAACTATATCTATGAGGGTGATATCCTACTCTGAATAGCCCAAATGTTGTAATAATATAATGGTGCACATGTTGACACTAGAACTATTATCAAAGAGAACACTATGAATGGGTTGATTATGAATATGTGCTCTTATAAATAGTGCATTATAATCTGAATTATACTCCATAATCTCCTAATGTAAGAAGGATATCGAAGGTTTAGCTAGAACTTTGTACTCATATACACCGATCATACCACTCAAAGGATGTGACTCAACTAAAGGTGTCTAATATGTAACTAGTGGTGGATGTGCATGATATGTATGATGAGCCCCTGATGTGTCCCTTGTATCTTATTTTGAATGTTGTGGAAATGGATATGAGAAGATTTCAAAGCTTTATCCCTTGTTGGTTTTTCCTATAGAGGCTCAACTGAAGTGCCAAGATCAGTAGGTTGTCATCTATCAAGTCCTATATCTTATGTTTCAAACTAATGCATTTATTTTTAGTGTGGCCTAATGCCCTATGGTAATCACAAAATATCTCCTGATCATATCCATTAAGAAGATGTTTGGTTGGATTAAATTCTCAAATAAGAGGAAGAGATATGATATTATAGTCCAAAAGTTATTGTAAAACCCTAAATGGAGGAACTGGAAGATGTGAGAAAGTATGTCGATGGGTGTTGATAAAACTATGCACTACAGAGGCTCTGAAGCTACATTTACTATAGGTTGATTTTTCCCTTTTGTATCTTGAACTTGACCTTGTATGAGAATTTTTTTTTACTCTTATTATTTTTGTCTAGAATGTTTTTATTCTTGAGTTTGCCTAGTGAAATAAGTTTCACTTCTCTTTCCTTTAGTGTATGACACAATTCAGTGAAGGAAGAGAATCACTTGAACATAATTGATTCATGAATTTCTAGTAGAAGACTCTATTTGAAGAGGTCTTGGAACTCCTGATCTACCATGGGACTATTCATCTTAGCCATAATTGTATTATACCAAAGAACATAGTCTGTGAGATGCTCATTTGGTCATTGTTTCTGTTGAGAAATTTGAGCATATGAAACCTTATCACTAATGTTAATGTTGAAGTGTGATAAGAGCATGTCAACTAAAGGATTGAATGCATGAACCTACTGATTTGATAGACTATATAACTATTGTGAAGCATAACCCTATAGGCTCCATTGAAATAGCTTAGTAAGTAGCCAATAATTAGGTACATATTCCAAGCATGTTGCATGAAATGCTCTCAAGTGTGTGTCTAGATCACCCTTTCCATCATAAAGAGTAAACTCATTAGTCTTGTTTGATGAAATTAAGGTATTTTAGAAAATTTTAAGGTTTTTGGAAAAATTTAGGTTTCAACTATGACCAAGATAAGCCTTCTCAAGGTGAATTTATTGCACATATCTTTAAATCAGATGTTAAGGAGGTTATTTTAAGTCCTATCAGATCTTAGATTGATATATTCTCTCTACATGAGATCATCCAATATTTTAAGTTCATTTACAAGATGTTCAATATGTAATAAATGTACTATTGCACTTGTTAAGTCTTTAAAATGAGTTTACAATGTACTAATCTTATAAGGAATTTAGAATAAAAATCTACATGTCAGAACAATTCAATTTTTTCTCCAAAAAATGCAATTTTATTAGTTTATACAAACTTAGGGTTTTAAATTATAGGTGAAAGTGCCTTAAAAGTGTCTCTTGGTCTTATAAAGGTCATGTACATGATTTTAAATATCTCACATGTATTAAAAGTGTAAAACATGATTCTAAATCTCCATCACTCCATTGCTAAGCTTCTAAAGGCACTTTTCATGTGGTTAGTATGGACAAAGGAGAGAGAGTTAGGTCCTAAAAAAAATTATATAGTAATGGGTCCTAGTAATATTTATTTTTTTGTTATTTTTTATTATATTCATCCACTCTCCTATATGAACAATCATTAAGAATATAGGGTAGTCTGAAAGAGCTAGTCAACCCCACAAGCTCATTTCTCCTTTGAAATGGAAGGTTCAAGAAATATGAGTGCATGAGAGAGTTTGTAAAAGATATATAGGATATATATAGGTATATTTCACATTTATCCAAGTCTTATTTCACACATGTGGACTCAAAAGTGTAAGAAGACTCCATTTGCACATAATTTACAAGTTGATTGTTATGGTTTGTTTTGGTTTCAAGTTATTCAATAGTTGAACGAATAGAATGACGAATTATAAAAATATCTCCACTCTTTTCAATATAATTTAAACTCCATTAGTGATTATCCACCTCGTCACTCCAACCATACCTCCTAGAGTAGTATGCAATGCCTTGTTTGAGATAGTGTGTGAAGATTGATGTCATAAGAATATTTGTAATGGTTTTGTATTGTGTTCTCATAAGAAGGGTGAGAGTCTAAATTCATGGGAAATTATATGAATCATATATATATATATATATATATATATATATATATATATATATATATATATATATATATATATAGATAGATAGATAGATAGATAGATAGATAGATATATGTCCTCAAAAGCTCAAGATACCATGTTTACATCTATCTAAGGCCTAAAGTATAAAAATATAGACCTATAGGTATATATATATATATATAGATAGATAGATAGATAGATAGATAGATAGATATATAGATATATGTCCTCAAAAGCTCAAGATACCATGTTTACATCTATCTAAGGCCTAAAGTATAAAAATATAGACCTATAGGTATGCTTTCATGAAAAATAAAGTGAATTATACATAAAATTCTAAGCTTGAAAACCTAAGGATAGAGGCAATGTGATTTATCTTTGATTGGTTATAATATAGTACTAGTGGATAAGATGTGTATCTTCAAAAAAAAATCTTAATACACCAATCACCATCTATAGACAAATGCAAGAAAATAAGGGTATATTATTGAAAGATGAGAGGCCTTCAAGAGGTTGAGAAGATTATGAAGATACCATAGTGAAAACAAGAAAGGCTCTCTCCATTTGTATTATTATAAAATAAATGGAGGAAATGTGATCACAAGACTCAATGATTGAGTCAAATGTTGAGACACAAGCCAGTGTATAAGCTTATAATCAAGCTTGTTTGAAGAGCTCAACTAGCCCTCAAGTTTGGATATGAATGTTCAATACATAACAAGTAAAGTTGAAGTTTTATTAAAAATTTAAGTGTTAAGTATATTTAAGGACAAATAGACCTAAATAGGATTATTATAGAATAATTAATCAAATTAACCTTGAACACTATGTCTACCTTTAGGCCTATGGATAAAAGTGTAAAAAGTTACATGTCTAGTAATCTTTGAGTCTCATTTAGTTGGCAAGGATATGGACAAGGATAGGAGGACTTGGAAGAGGGTATGTTCTTAATGATTAAGGGTATTTTAAATGGTTGGAATTTATTATAAACCCAATCCAAAGGTTCATCTTCATACTAAATAATCAAATATTAGGCAACACTTAGAACTCTCGTAAGGGTATATGTGAGTTGGTATTGGTTGTTCAAAGCTTGACATTGGTGTGATAGGTTTATTAGACCAAGAAGGACATGAAGGAAGGTTACAAGGTTATTTTAGTAACATAATGGTTTTTAAAATTTAGGTAAAAGTGATTTTTTATGAGTGTAATAGAGGTCTTAAGCCCCAAAATATAGTCAAGCATTAAATGACTACCTACAGGTTCACTTAAACAACTACAGTTGGTTTGTCAATTTGAAAAGGACAAAGTAAAAACAATGATAATGTGGTGGAAGATTAAGTGAATTATTAGGGTATTAAGGTTTAATTGATGTCAAATAAACATTTAAAAATATTATATAAGGATGATTAGAATAGTCACTCTAGAACCCTACACTTTCAACTAATAATCACCTACAGCTAGCCTTTAAGAAAGTTTTCAAACATATGTATTGTCAAGATGAATAAATGGGGTATAATATGGAGATAAAGAGGTAATGGAGAGTATAAGTAACATCATAAATCTACAATAACACTCTCTCATATAAGGTAATTTTTGACAATAAGAGGCTCAAGAAGTTTGATTATATCAAACAAGCCTGTGTATGAAATTCTTAAGAAGTCTGATGCTTCTAAGAAAGTTTTGGCATAAGAAACTATATCTATAAAAATAACTATAATCTCCATTTATGATTTCTCACTCTTAAAATGGCAGTCAAGAAGGGTCTAGTATGCATACACAAACCTGTATATCTTTTTGAAGAAAAGGTGTCATTTTGATACAAGGTATGAAAACATGAAGACAAGAAAGTTGTGTAAAAGTATCAAATGATAATGAATATATCCATTCAATACCTATTTTTATCACCAAGCCTACTAAATACCAATTGAAAATTTATCACTCCTAAAGTTGTAGTCAAATGAGCCTAGTAATCTCCTATAATTGAGAACAGTCTTGGCATAACAAGGTATAAGGTTCAAATGTTGTTTTCAAATTGGAATATGGAGTTTTTATAGGATGTGTATGAATATATATAAGGTTTATAACATTATTAACATCCTTAGTAAAGATATAAAGGTCAAAATAGGACTGTTAGGGTCAAGATGACCAATTTATTCATAAACACTCAATCTCAATCAATGATGTTGTAGAGGACCATAAGGGAAGAAATATCAATGAAAATCATTGAAGAATGTAATAAAGTATGTTTATAACTTCTTAAAGTGGTAGCACTCATGTTTAACCTTAAAAATTTTGACTTGCAGGCATGTTTCTTCCTCGGCATCATAAAATACATACTTTGCCAATCGAAGGTCACCTTCTTATGCTCAAATATTTCATGAGGTTTTACATGGAAACTCAGGCCCATAGGGTATGTTATAAGGGTCCCCATAATTAAAATTTTAAACATTATTTTTTGGTTTAATCCCCTGTACTTTATGAGTTGTCATTAAGATGATAAGTCACTCACAAGTTGCTTAGAAGATCAATTTTGACCAATTTGGGGAAATTGACTTACAAAGCACATGAAATGACCTTTAATGCTTCTAAAACCTCTTGAAAATTATTATACACTCCAATTATATTATCACCATGGTACTTTCATGTACCTATACTTATATAGATTCAATAAAAATTCTACTTTCATGATCTTTTGAGCTTAAAATTGGGTATAGAAGATGGCGAATAGTTGAAAACCATTGGGAGAGATGTCATGGTTGTATTACACCTCCCCAATTCAAAAAATACATACAATCTACCCTATAAGTTCTCAAATAAACCTCATTTTTCAAAGTAGTCCAAAACAGGCTTGAAGAAGGGCTAGTTTTTGGCCATTTCTTGGTTTGCCTACTTTCACAAGATTATAGAAGCTCAAAATTGGAATGGAGGATGTTCTTTTAACATGGGGAAAGTGAATCAAAAACATCTTAGATTTTTCACACGTGTGGTAGGCCATTTGATAAAAGAACTCACTTTATAGGTATGGAAGCCTAATTTGGCCTAATTAGAGACAGAAAATGAGCTAAAAAGGACACTTCCACTCAAATTTAGGTCCTGAAACATACCATGGAGTTGTAAGGGGATATTGGGTCCTTAAATAGGTGCTTATTTTTCCAATATCCTATATACTTTCTTATGCATTTTACATATTTTGAGGGCTACAAGGAATAAGGCTAAATGAGACCTTTTGGAGAAAAATCACACATTTTGAACTATTTGATGGATTTATCAATATTGACCATTATCTACCACACCAAGTCAAGTAGGAAAACATTAGATTTAGTTGAAATAAGGGTATTAAATGTTTGAAGTAGTCTTCAATAACCTTGAAGAGACCTTTCCTCTTTCCTACCCCAACCATGAAGACAAAATCAAAGATACATTCAGAGACTTCCAATAGCCCCATAAAAGTGGATATACCTCATAAATTAATGATAAGTTATATCAAATATAATTCAATGGAGTTGGTTGAAGATTTGATTAAGACATGAAGACCTACTTTTAAGGAGGAGACTTTTTCATCAAGAATATAGGTGTATGAAAACTAGGATATAGGCACATGAATGGTTCAAACCCAAATAAAAATGCCTAAGAATTCTTCAATCCCTCCAAAAAAACTCCTCTCTACCTCCTATTCTATTCTCTAAGAGAAGAAAGAGATAATATGTCAAGTATTGCATAGAGGTTGAAGGAAGACTAGGTGGATGAGTCATCCCTTATTTTTAGGATTCTCTCTCTCTCCCTCTCTCTTTAATTTATAATTTTCTCTTAAGTATGTCTATTTTTGGCATTTATAAGGATCTTTAACCTGAGTTTTGGTAGAGCCCTACTCAAACAAAAACTTGTACTTGGCTCTATAAACTAAATAAGATGGAATTAATTCCTCATAAATTATTGTGACTAGTATATGCTTATGGTTTGTAGATTAATGTAAGTGATAATGAATGCTTCCTCACATTCTTTTCTCTCTTATGTACCTACTTGAAGGTGATAGTTTATCCTTTCAGTTTGTATAGTGTGATTGAATAGTTTTGTATATATGGCATGTGTGATATTTCCTTAGTGTCTTTGAGAGACCTATTTATCATATACCTTAGATAATGCATCAAGATAAGATTATATGTTTAATATTTATGTTTGAATACTTTTAATTTGAGTATTTCAATCAGGTTCATGTTTAAATTCAGCCTTCTTAGTGTATGTTAGGTAAGTGAAGGAGACATTTTGGTGTATTGCCTTAGATAGGTTTTCTTTCAGTTTATCTTCTTTTTTTCCTTTCAAGTTAGTAGTGTAGAGTATATATCCTAAATAATACGTAAATGGGAGATATCCCCTATAATATGGAGATATAATACACTTGCTAGGCCACCCACAGCCTAAGATTTTCTCCATGTTACTCTAAATTATGATTTCTTGAAACAACCTTCACAAGGTTACGAGTTTGAGTAGATAAAAAAAAATTAAAATGTTGAAAATTTTGACCTCATAGGTCAAACTATCACCCCTATAATTTTAAATTTTTCTTATCATGATTGTTTTCCCTATTCATAACCCACCCCATGCCTTATGATGTCTTAAAATGAAGATTTTTTAGCCTTATTAGCATTATTTAAGGTAACATATTTGCCAAGCATTACAATACCTTGAAAGTTAGTCTAGTGATTCCTAGGGTTATGTCATGTTGTTTCAATAGGGTACATAGTGTATCAATTCAAGGCCTTTCACTTGGTCACTTGGTGTAAAGCTCATTAGTCTTGTTTGATGAAATTAATGTATTCTAGCAAAGTTTAAGGTTATTAGAGAAGCTTAGGTTTCAATTGTGACCAACATAGGCCTTCTCAAGGTGAGTAAAATGCATATAAAATTAAATCATATGGTGAATATTTCATTATAAGTCCTATCATGTCTTATATAGATATATTGTCTCTACATGAGATCAATCAATATACACTAGCATTCTTTGCACTTGAAGATGCTTTTAAGGGGTTTTAAGTCCATTTCCAAGATGGTCAATATGGAATACATGTAGAATTAAATTTTTTAAGTCTTTTAAATGGGTTTTAATTGTAATAATTTTATAATCAAGTCAAAATAATGATCTACATGTCAAAATAATTCATTTTTTGCTCCAAAAAAGGTAGTTTTATGAGTTTGTACGGATTTGGGGTTTTCATTTACAAGTGAAAGTTCCTTAAAAGTGAATTATTGTATTTTAAAGTTAATATAAATAATTTTAAATATATTAAAGGCATTAAAAGTGTAAAACATGCTTCTAAACATCCATCATTCCATTGGCAAGATTTTGAAGGTAGTTTTCATGTGGTTAATATAGGCAAAGGAGAGAGAGTTGGGTTCTAAATTTTTTTTTAAAGGAGAGGGTCATAGTAAGATTTATTTTTGTGTAATTGGTAATTAGATTCATCCCCTCTCCTTTATAAATAATCTTTAGGAATATAGGGTGGTCTAAAAGAGCTAGTTAACCCCACATGTTCATTTTTCTCCTTTGAAATGGTAGTTTCAAGAAATATAAATGCATGAGATAATTTTAAGAAGATATATAGGGTATATATAGGTATATTTCATGAATTTACAATCCCAATTTCATATGTGTGTCTTCAAAAGGGAAAGAAGACAACATTTGCACATAGTTTGCAAGTTGACTATTATGGTTTCTTTTAGTTTCAAGGTATTCAATAGTTAAAGGAATAGAATGAGGAGTTAAAGAAATATCTCAACTATTTTAAATAAAATTTAAAATCCATTAGTGATTATCTACCTCTTCACTCCAACCATACCTCCTCAAGTAGTATGTAATGCATTGTTTGAGACTATGTGTGAAGACTAATGACATAAGAATATTTGTAAAGGTTTTATATTGTATTATCACAAGAAGAGTGAGAGTCTTGAATTGATGGTAAATGTGATTAAACATTTAGATATGTCCTTAATATATCAAGAGACCATGTTTGCATTTGTCCAAGGTTCAAAGTATAAAAATGTAGACCTATAAGTCTACAGACCTGTAAGTCTAATTTCATGAAAAATATAGTGAATTATACATTAAATTCTAAGCTTTAAGACCTAAATATATAGGGAATGTGATTTATATGCACTTGGTTATAATATAAGACTACTGGATAAGAGGTGTATCTTCAAACCCAATGCTTAAGACACCAATCACCATCTACAGATAGATGTAAGAAAATTGGAGTATATTATTAAAAGATGAGAGGTATTGAATCGGTTGAGACTATTATCAAGACACCATAGTGAAAATAAGAAAGGATCACTACAATTGGATTAGTATAAACTCAATAAAGGAAATGTGACCACATGAATTAGCGCTTAAGAGATTCAAATTTTGAAACATAGGCCAACCTATAAGCTTACAGTCAAGCTTGTTTGAAGAGCTCAGGTAGCCCTTCAAGTTTGTATATGAATATGTAGCACATAACAAGTAAATTTGGAATTAGATGAAAATATATAGGGATTAAGAATATTTGAGTAAAAAGAGACCTAAAAGATGATCAATATAGAATAATTAATTATTTTCATCTTAAACACTATGTCTACCTTCCGGCCTATGGATAAAAGTGAAGAAAGTTACATGTCTATTAATCCTTGAGTCTCATTTAGTTGGAAAGGATATGAGGAGTTTAGGAGAGGTTTTTTTATTTATTATTAAGTACCTTTTAAATTCCTAGCGTTAATTCTAAACCCAATCTAAAGGCACATCTTCATACTAACTGAGAAAAGATAGAGGCAACACTCAAAACTCTCTTAAGGGTATAGTTGAGTTGGTATTGGTTGTTTAAAGCTTGGCATTGGTGTGATAGGTTACTCAACCAAGAAGGACATGAAGGAAGGTTATAATCTTGTTTTATTACCTCAATGGTTTTTAAAACTTCAGGGAAAATTAATGTCTGTAAAGTGTGATAAAGGTCTTAAACCCCAAAATATACTCAAATATTAAATGACTGCCTACATGTTCACCTAAAGTGCTACAATTGCCTTGTCAATTTGAAAAGGAAAAGTACAAAAAATGATAATGGGGTGGAATCATAAGTGAATTATCAGGATATTGAGGGATAATTGAGTTAAAATACATGGAAAAATATTAGAGAAGGACACTCATAACAGTCACTCTAGAACCCTACACTTTCAGCCAATAATGACATACAACTGACCTTTGAAAAAAAATACAAACATATGCATGGTAAATATGAAGACATGGGGTATAATATGTAGATAATGAGGTCATGGATATTATTAGTAACATAATAAATCTACAATAAAACTCTCTTACATAAGGTGATTGTTGATAATAAGAGGCTTAAAAAATTTGATTATATCATAACAAGCCTGTGTATGAACTTCTTAAGAAGTCTGATGCTTTTGAGCAAGTTTAGGCATAAGAACATTTTAAACCTAATGAAATATGATTTAAAGATATTTTAATACTATAAAAATATATATAATCTCCATTTCAAATTTATCACTCCTAAAATGGTAGTCAAGAAGGGTATAGTATGCATACACAAAACCTATATGTCCTTTTTGAAGAAAAGGTGTTATTTTTGATACAAGGTATAAAAAAATGAAGAAAATTTATGTAAAATTATAATTATATTATGAATAAAATCATAAATATAAAAGAAAAATATCTTACGTAAGGTTATAGTTGATAATAAGAGGCTCAAGAAGTCTGATTATATCAAATAAGCCTATGTATGTACTTCTTAAGAAGTCTAATGCTTATGAGAAAGTGTAGGCATAAGAATAGTTTAAAACCTAATGTAATATGCTTTAAATATATTTTAATATAATAAAAATATATAGAATATACATTTAATATTTCTCATTTCTAACATGACAGTCAAGAAGGGTCTAGTATGCAAACATAGACCTGTATGTTTTTTTTTGAAGAAAAGGTGTCAATTTGATACAAGGTATGAAACCATGAATATAATTAAGTTGTGTAAAAGTATAATATGGGTATTAATATATACCTTGAATACCTTTTTTGATCACCAAGGATGATAAAAATAAATTGAATATTTATCACTTCTAGAAGTTGTAGTCAAATGAGTCTAGTAATCACCTACAACCAAGAATAGTCTTGGCATAACAAGGTAGAGGGTGAAAGTTTTTTTTTAAAATTGGAATATGGAGTTTGTATAGGATTTTTTAGAATATAAAAAAGGTTTATATCATGACTCACATCCTTTTTAAATCTATAAGTGTAAAAATAGGACTCTTAGGGTCAAGATGACCAATTTGTTCATAAATCCTCAATCTCAGTCAATGATTTTATAGAGGACCATAAGGGAAAAAATATCAATGTAAATCATTAGAGAAGGTCAAAAAGTATGTTTTAAAACCTTAATAAGGTGGTATCACTCATGATAAACCTTAAAAAATTTCACTTTTAGGCATGTTTTCTTCCTTAGCCTCACAAAATGCATACTTTGCCAATTAAAGGTCACCTTCTTATGATCAAATATTTCATGAAATTTTTTATCATAAATTAGACCCATAGGGAATGTTATATGGGTATAAATAATACAAATTTAAGTCATTATTTTTTTGTTTAACCCCTTGTACTTTATGAATCATAGTTAAGATGATAAGACACTCATAGGATGCCTAGAAGACCAATTTTGAATAGTTTGGTGAAATTGACTTCCAAATCACATGAAATGACTTAGAATGATTCTAAAACCTCCTGAACATTGTTCTATACTCAAATTATATTCTCACAATGGTAAAATACATTACTTTCACTTGTAAAGATTCAATAAAAACTATACTTTTGTATAGCATAAGGTGAAAAGTTGAAAACCATTAGTGAGAGAATCCATGGGTTGTATTACATCTCCTCAAGTCCAAAAAATCCATAAAATCTATCTTGGAAGTGCTCAAACAAACCTAATTTTTCAAGGAAGTTCATAATAGGGCTTGAGGGAAAGGCTAGTTTTTTAGCCATTTCTTGGTTTGCCTACTTGAAAAAGGTTTCAAAATTCAAACATTAGCATAGAGGATGGTATTAGAATGGGGAAAGTGAATTAAACACTTATTGGATGTTTCACATGTGTTGGAGGCCATTTGAGTAAAAACTCGATTTCTAGGCAAGGAGTCCTAATTAAAGCCTAATTAGAGAGAGAAAATGAGCTAAAAAGGACACTTTCACTTAGAGTTAGGTCGTAAAACTTGGCATGTAGCTTATAAGGGGATATTAGGTCCTCAAATAGGTTCTTAGTTTTCCAATATCCTTTGTACTTTCTTCTTCATAAGGAGGTTTACCTATTTTAAAGGCTATAAGGAATTAAGGCTTAATGAGACCTTTTGGAGTAAAATCACATCTTTTGAACTATTTGATGAATCCAATTGTCTTTTTAATAGGTTTTTTATGCTATTGAGAGACCATACATGGAGGGAAACTTCTTTATTAAGGCAAAACCAATCTTTGTCATTTCTACACCATATTGTTAGAGGAGTTCAAGGGATGAAACCACCAAATAAATGCCTTAGAAGCTATTAAAAAAGGATTTATCAATGTTTATCCTTATCTCCCTCATGAATTCAAGTAGGGAAAAGGTCATATTAAGTTTAAATAAGGGTTAAAATGTT
>JARHVA010009643.1:0-192500 GCA_037957365.1 Torreya grandis
TATTTTTAAGTCAACTAGGGTAAAAGTAGGGAAATTTTGGTCAAACTAGGTTGACCAAAGAACTAAAATGGTATCAAAATACAAAAGGCCAAAATAAGGCTAGAATGGCTTGAAATGACCAAGGGTAAAAAGGACCAAATAGGTAAAATGAATGAATTAAATCAATTTAGGCTTGTTTCTGATTAAAATTGTAAAAAGAATGTATTTTTAATATACCTAACATGGAGGATCTAATACATCTTTTGTTGTTTCTTGGGTTCAAGGATGACCCAAGTTATGGAGATTGGTAGATGTGTCTTAAGTACCAAATCTATTGGAGAGTCTGACCATGGGTGATAGATCTATACTAGTAGTTATAGGTATAAGAGGGCTAACTGACATATGTAAGATTCCCCTACGCATGGATCTATTAGTCATGTTCCTTAGATAATGGGAATAGTGACTAACACCTTCAAATGGGAGGTGGATGGGGATGTGGTAGAGGTAGCTATCACTCTAGAGGATGTGTATGCCATCATAGGGCTATTAGTAGTAGGAAAACTAGTGATTATAAGCATACCAAATAGGCTAAAGGAGAAGAGAGCCTTAGTCATGTGGGCTATAGGCTCAGATAGGATCTTAGAAGGTAAGAGAGTTAGTATGTTTGATGTATATACATCATAAATTTTGGATATCTAGAAAGCTATGATAAGACTTGTGATACGAGTGTTATGTCACAAGTTATATGGTAAGGTGCCACTATTCATGGTATACTTGAGTAGGATGATCTTAGAGTAGGGTATACTATATGATCCCAACTTTTTCATCTAGGTAAAACTCAGACATGATCTATATGAGGTGCTAGCTAGAGGGTAGAAGTTGATAAGACCAATCATATTATTGATGGCTTGGATATATGAGAGGTTTCCCATGTATCATCTAGTTGGGTTGCCCCATGAAATTGATGATAGGTCCCCTTGAGTGTGGAAATGGAAAGAGTAGAATAGGTTGTGTCCCATGTACTAATATTATTAATGATGAAACATGCAAACATAGTGTGGTAGTAATATGGGCACATGGTGACTACATGGCCAATATGGTAGATAGTTACACTAGCTATAATGAGGAAACATTTTATTAGAAACTATACTTGGTGGTGAGAGCCACATCCAATGTCATGGGTGCCATAATAGATGGGCTTACCTCATCTATTAGCATCAATATTTATGCTCGAAGAGAGTCATAGGGGAGGAGGGGATTAGGGACACTAGTGATGAGGTTAATGCTTAGACTATGTCATGAGTGACCATGGATTAAATGATCATGATAGGGAGAAAATTAGGAGGAGAGGGGTGTAGAGGTAGTGGAACTAGAGATAATACCACCAAATTTATAACAAGATGAGCTATGACCACTGAAGACATGACATCGATGGAGGTAGGAGGAATAGGAGAGAGTGGAGACTATCACCATATGTAATGACTCGATAGGTGATTTAGAGGAGAGCTAGATGATAGAGATGTCACTTAGGAATAGGTTGAGGTGGATGTAATCCATGATAGCTATATTTGAGTTGAAGAGGAAACCTATAGATGAAGTTCTAAGAGGCTACATAGATAGAGAGACTATGCTAGGTGGTCATGTAGATGGTGAGACCATAATGGTTGAGACACATATAGGTAATAAAGATGATTAAATTGTTGCTTAAGTTTTTATTATGAAATAGAGTAGAGGTAGATATATATTAAGAGATATAATAGTGATTTAATGTCTATCTGGGTATGATTTTATAGGTGTATCTAAGGATGAGGAGGAGAGATGGGGGTCCATTATGAGGAGAGAACTCTATGGTATCCTCGATGAGACTTTGAAGCTATATGACCCTATTGCATTAGAGGACCCCAGTGTACCATTTACCCAAAATCAAGTGAATTGGTTTAGATTATTAGATGAAGTAGTGAGGTAGATATGATTACAGGGAGAGAGGATGCAACCACCAAAAGATATGGGTTTAGGTGAGATATGGACATGGTAGGCCATGGTAAAGGAGAGATACACATTTGGCTATAGTGATGTAGATGACACAAGCACATATAATGGCCCAAACTTAGTTATCACATGAGTAGGTGTAGGTAGCACACCTATAGGGATAGGTAGAAGGATTGAGATCTAATATAGCCTCCTTATAGTGTACTATTTAGAGGAGGCAGACTAAGGCCTTAGTAGGTAGCATGGATATGCCATGAGATAGATAGGATGGAGACCAACCATAGGGCTGGACTATTTTATAAATGGTTATACATATTATATCAAAACTCATGACATGTATGTATATGATGTATCATTTTGGCATATTGATATTGATTGTGTATGTTGTTATCATTATGGTTGTGGTTGTCAATGCTTTGGATATATTTCTTTTTGGAACATGTATTTAGCTATGGTTATATATGCTATAGGAAATATATGAGATTTTTTTTCCATTTTAAACATTATGAAAAACACATGTATGGTTTTAAAAACAATAAAAAAGACTTGGTAAAATATAATCAATCAAAAAATGTATTACACACTATTTTAAGTTGGGAAACGTGTAATAGCAAGAAAATGACTAAGTATAAAGAACCAAGAGATGATAAAATAATATGGTAAAAATTAATTTGTTCTTAAACCAAAGTGAAAGATTTTTAAACCAAATTAAAACAAGTAAAATCATACTAAATCATGTTGGGAAGTATGAAAATAATGTAATAAAATGGAAGGTATGTAAAAAGGGCATAAATGGTATAAAAAAAATTAATTAATTCAATCAATTATTCTAAATCACATTAGGAAGTATAAGAGAAAAACAAAATTGAGAAAGATTGGTCTTAAATTAATCACATTAATTCAAGTTGGGAAGTATGAAAAATTCAAGAAATGGTTTTTATTCTTACATGCACTCAAAAAATAAGAAGATAAAAGTGAAAGAGAAATGAAGTAAGCATAAAACATACTAAATCAAGCTAGGAAGCATATTAATGATGTGTAACTTCAAAATCAATTACATCTTATTTCATATTTGACACACGTAATTTTGTTTATGACTTGTATTATAGGAAAATTTTGTGAGGAATGTCAGGTCCTATCCATGGTCTTATACTACAACTCATAAATAGAACACCACTGGGGTGTAAAAATAGGGGAAATAGGGCAATAAAGGATTGGATAATAGGAAGTAAAAATGTGGTAATTTATGAGGAATGTTGATTCCTATCCACGATCTTATAATGTAACTCATAAATGAAATCCCAAGGGGAATGATCAGTAGAAAAAACAATATTTCTCAAGAGGAAATATGAGGGATATAGGGAATGAAAAAGGGAGTGTAAAAATAAAGACTTAGGCATCTTTTGAGAAGACCTTAGGAGGCAATAGGCATACTAAAGACATGAGAAGACACTAAGTGACTAGTGACCATAAATGTACAAAAGAAACATATTTGCTATAGACACAAATCTTTGTAGGCAAATAAGTGTGCTACTAAGATCCACTCATGAAGGTATATTGGTACAAGAAAAGGTAAAATGGACCTACCTTCCCATGATGTGTTCCTATATCTTTAGGACCCCTTACAAATTTATCAGTCTACTGTGAAGATTGGGTACTTGCATGAGAAAGTAGGTAGCACTAAAATATTATTTTATTCTCCTTTTCTAAACTACTAGCCTACCACACCCCAAAGGACCTTGGCTCTATCATGAGGCCAACTGTGGACTTTGAGCTTTTATTATAAGAAGGATATGTGCTTTAAATCACATATTTTAGTGTGATTTGACTTTTAAGAATATTTTTACCTTTTATATCATTTCCTTTTGTAAAATGATTTGGATTTTAACTTTTTATGGATTTTTAATATTCCTCCTCCATATGTATTTGGAATGATAAATTTTGAGAGATGTAATGATACACAAAAATGAGGTTTAGGCTAAGGCTAAAGTAATCTAAGTAACTAAAGGCAAAGACTAACTATGACACTTGGGCTTAACAATGAACTAGCATGTGATATCAAGTCCTAACCATATATATGTTTAGTTTGTAAAAAAAATAAGAAGGTAAAAAGGATATCCAAAGGTGGACCAGTGAAAGGAGATTATAATGAGCATTGTTTGATAACTAATCACATAGTAATAGAAGACAAGGACCAAAGGGAATAGGGCTTATATAACTAAGTCACAATGACAATTATCTATGAAAAATAGAGATAAGAAAGCAAATAATCATGAAGGCACAAGATGAGAGTTTTTATAAAAAATAAATAAAGAAAGAGAAATCAATGATAAATAAATATAATCATATGCAAAGATAAATGACAATATAAACAAGATATAGTACAAAAGGTAAAGAATCACCACATAAGAAAAATATAAATTTGACATAGCATCAAATGATATAACAGATAGATAAAAATAAAATTAGATCACACATCCAATCAAAATGTAAATTTAAAGGTACCAACATGTGCTCATAAGTATTGAAAAATATGCCCACCCACGTTATCTAAGACATCATATAATTCTCTATGAAGAGGGGTATGAACTACTACTAATGTCTAATCAATCTACAATGAAAAATGGGAAAAGACTTATCTTCTAATCTCCTCAACTAAAAAAGTATGAATAATCGATGGATCATGCTAAGGAAAATTAGGTAAGGGATACTTAGGATAATACATGGGAATGATCTCTATGGGAGATGCATGAATCACTGGTAAAGAAGAATCATGGGTAAAGGACTCACAGGTGGAGATGGATCCATAGGTGAGGGAAGGTCCACATGTGAAAGAATCATGGGTGGAGGCATAGAAGGTGACAAAGGGAACATAAGAGGGGATGGAACCACTTGAGGTAGAGCCATGGGAAAAGAAAGAGAAGCCTTATTATGGGAATGACCTATGGGAGGAATGGAAGAAGGTCTGAGAATAGCTACAAGGTGATATTTAAGGTGTTGTTGAAAGATATAGTAATGATAAATGTGATGGGTGCCACAAAGAATATACCTCACCATACTTAAGCATATATTTTGGTAGAAACTTTAGAGAAGTTGTGGCTTTGTTTAAAGTAAGAGAATAATGACTCAAAGTATCAATATATTATCATAACTTACAATAATGGGTACAAGAATGATTATCTATTCCATGGAAACAACAAATATGGTTGTGATTGATCTTAGGAGAAGCACTCATAGAAGGAGGTATAATAGGAATGGAATAATTTGAAGAGGACTCATCAGCCCATTTAGTGGGCAATAGAGATATCTTAGGCAAGGGAAGCAAACCACCACCAAAGGAAGGTGGTGATGGATGACAAATGGAACTAGGCTCCATGGAAGGAAAAATAGGATGAGAAGTATGGGGAGGCTCAACAAAAGGAGTGGGAACATGATAAACTATAGTAGGAGAAAGAATGGGATCTAATAAGTGATCTACTAAGGAAGGAGTGGGATCTACAGAAGGTCAAATGAGGGTCACTCTAATCTCAGGAGTAAACCAACTATGGTGATTAGGGAACCTAACAAAGCACTAAGTTTTAGTCATAGCACGATCCATGAGCATACTCCTATGAGGCTCCTTATAAATTGGAGTGTTGTCACCATCTCTACCTTATGATAAATAGGAAAAATATTAAAATTAGGAATTATAAATGAAGGAAGATATAAAGATACATGAAAAGAATCAAGTAAAGAAGAATAACAATGGACAATCTCAGCATCACGAGCCTATACAAGACCACCTAAGAATAGATCATCTAGGGAATAACCATCATCAAAATTTAGGGTATGAATATCAATGACATAAGTAGGGATAACCTTTTCATCTGAGGAAGTGTGATGAATAGAATGCCAAGTGTTGGTCAAGACTATGGGATAGCTTATGAGAGCAAGGCTATAAGTAAGTAGGAAGATATGAGATGAGGTGAAGTGAGAGACCCAAAGTTTTGATCTTTAGTTTAATCTCATTAGGATCATTATCATCAGAATCTAAGAAGTTAGGGGGAATGTTCCGAATGAGTTTGGGATGCCCATTGTAACCTTGAGTTGAATTAATGAGAAAATTAAGACATTAATACTCATGGAATGGAATTATAGGCAAAGGTTCAAGAATAAGAATCTTGAAGACACCATGATCTTGTAATTGTTCAAAATTCCAAGGGTTAGTATCACCCTAAATCCTATAAAGAGATCCATTATGAGGGAAGTTAATGCATTGGTAGGCAAAAGAAGTAACAATTCTCATACGATGAGTCTATGGCCTATCAAACAAGATGTTATATGAAAGGGGAAAGTTAAAGATCATCACCCTCACATGAGTGATGATAGGTGGGATAGTAATGGTAAGCCACAAATAAGCTAGAGGAGGCATTTTACTTCTATCATATCCTTGGCAGGTGTTGTGTGTAGACTTGAGATTGCATTCTGAATATTTAGGGGTCTTAATGAAGTTAAGAGAGGCAACACAAGTTCCAAAACTCTCATCAATAAATGCATTCTTAACTTATATATCACCTATTTGAATACTAATGAATAAGGGAGGATCATCCACATGAAACATAATCTCATCAAAAATAATAAAATCTATAAGAAATTTTAAGGAAAGAGAAGTGTCCATAGTGTCATCAACATTGATAGACATCTCTTCACATTATTGTCATATACTATCATCAGATCTAGATAAGGCTACCTCCCATCCTACAAGGGGAAGATGAGGGACATTCATCTTGAATAATAATTTCATAAGATGATTTATATGATGTGGAAAAGTCCTCATAATCTCAAGGAATGGAAATTGGGATGGGAGATTAGTGAGCTCCATGATGATATCCCACTCATCATAACCCATAAGAAGGTTGTTATATATAGATGCATAATGATTAAGAAGGTCCTCAGAAGGAGGAGCCAAAGTACATTGGAATTTATGTTGGTAATAAGAAGAAGGTTTGGAACAAGGTTATAAATCATGTTGTGATGATGAATTAGTTGGTTCAAATTGATTTTTAGAATTGGTAGAAGTGTTAGTAGAAGCTTGATTATCATTAGTTTTAGAATATTATGAAAGAGTAGTATAAATAGGAAATGAGGTGTTATCCAAGGGAGAATCAAAAATTGGATCATCAAAATTAATAAGGTCATCTTTCACCAACTCATTTAAATAAGTTGGAGATGAATCTTTGATAACATAATATGTTCTAGATAAAAGAGGAGTGTAGATAGGTTAGGAATCAATAAAAACAACCACCCTTCACATATTAGTCATGTTAACCACATTCTCTTCAGAAGTGGATTCAAAAAGTATTTCTAAATTATTGGTGGAAGGGTGGCTTTATCTTGATTGTCTTGAATAGGTTAATGATTAGTAAGAGGGTCTTTGTAGATAGCCAAATGACCATTAGCATGGTTCAAGGCTTGAGTTTTATCATGTGATTTATAATCTTTGAAATAAATTTCATAAGCTTATTAATGCTTTTCAATGATAGAATTGTGATCAAAACTAGGACCCAGAAGAAATTACATAGCTAAATTAAGAAGTTATCTACAAGTCTCATGAGAATGACCCCAACTAGTGTGAAATCAAAAAAACTTGTTAAGATCATAACAAGATTTCATAGGATGGGTAGGGTCAATATCTCATAGATGAGGCCTCGGTAGACACTTAAGAAATTCCATTGAGGATAGAGGTTTATGAGTATTAATGTTTTTAGTGAAGACAAGTGAAGATAAGGGGTTAGTTCTGATGAAGGGGTAGGAATGATAGTTTGAACATTATGAATGGTGTCATAAGAATCTATAATACCATCATTAGTAGCATTGTGATTTTTGTTTTTAAGTAAGAGATGAGGACCCACATAATCTTGGGGTGGCTTGAATTGATGCATAAGTAAATATTATCATTTATCTTGGTCAGTATCCTCCTCCAATATAAGTGGAGAGAGGGTACAGACTTGATATTAAAGTTTAGGAAAAAGGGCATTGGTAAAGATATGGAAAAGATTGTCATCAGCCATATTATGTTCACATTTGTTTGACAAAGTTTTCCACCTTTTAATAAAGGATTGAGTAGTTTCATTTTTTTTTTTAAATTTATGAAGTGGGCCAACTTTTTTTTAGAAAGATCATTGGTTTATAATTCTTGAACTAAAGCATTCACCAAATCCTCCAAACTAGTAATGGAAAAGATTCTAAGTTAGTTGTACCAATCCAAGGCATTACCCATTAGAGTTTTGGATAAGAGTTTGGTAGTAACAAAGGTGTTCAATTTGACCTAATCCTTATAAATATTTCCAAATGTTTTAAGATTAAGTGTGGGATCGGTCGATCCATTATAATAAATTATAGGTGTGATACCTCCAATATCAATGTTAGCAATTTTAGTAGTGAGGGGTTCATTTTGGATATGCTTAATGGTTTTGTTGACTAAAGTAGGTTGAGGAATGAGATTTTCTTGAGAATATCAAAGAGGAGGAGGGGGAACATTTTGGTAATGTATACCCCAATTCATTGGTTGAGGATGAGATTGAAGATGAAGAAGGTGGTTTTGCATTCTCATTATTTGAATTGTGTTATGAGCTTGAAAGGTATTCATGTGATTGAGTGTTTGTAGAGATAGTTGATGTGTTTCATTAGCATTATTATAAGAATTAGATGTGGTATTAGTGTCTTAGGTACCAATATTGGTGTTGATAGGATATTGAGAGGAACTATGAGAATGTGAGGCACTAGTGGTAAAATTTGCATTTGTAGCAAAAGATGGACTAGTTAATGGTTGAGAAGTAGAAGCACTAGTAGCATGATTACCTTGGGTATAAAATGGTAATATAGTGGAAGGATTAAGGATAATGGATCTTATAAGAGGCCTACCAGATGTATAACCTACCATGTTAGTGGATATACTAGGCATGGAGGTGGAACATGTTAGAGAAGAAGAGGTCATGGTATGAGAAGGGGTCATAATCAAAGAAAGAGATTGAAAATCAAATAAAGTTGTACCCCCAAATCTAGCTGAGAATATAGGGGTAGGTGAATGGGGATCTTCAACTTGACCACTAATCATAAGATTATAAATGATAGAAGGATATTTTCCTTAATGTTGAGGAAATTCATAGATAAAAAAGAACATTTCGAGGGTATGCTCTAATTTAGGTTGGTTTTATAATGAGAAAAGAGGATTATGCTATGAAGAGGTATTATGAAGGGTCCCATAGTTTATTGTTCAATTGTAAATATGAACATTACTAACATCCAATAGAGGATCCCTTCTCTATCTATGGGAGACCCTATGAGGATTAGTAAAATTCATCATGCTGGTTGACTACAACTTAGTGTTGTCATCAAGTAGGGAGTCCATGATGAATGGAAGGAAAGAGAGATGAGAAATTAAGAAAATAATAAATGATAGAAATAGTACAAGGTCGACTGGGTTAACCTAGTACAAAAATAGGGTTTGTAAAATTATACAAGGTTGAGTGGATCATCTAGTATAGTGAATAGAGTTTGAAAAAAGAGGAAACATGGTCTGTAAACTATATAGGGTCAATTGGGTCAATCTAATATAGTTAACAGAGGATAAAAAAAGGTACAGGGTTGACTAGGTTGACCCAATATAATAGAGAGGGAAAATTAAGAATCCTATAATAGATTTGTGAAGTAAAACAAGATAACTTTGTCAAGTAATTTGAAAATAAATAACTAAAGGGAAGCAAATAATCAATTAAAGCACACAACACAAAACCTTACACCAACACTAGATAATACAAGTTTTTTCAATACAAAATAACCTATATTTGGATAAAATAATCAAATCATCCATGTATGTAACAATGCACTTTCATATCAAGGCTTCAAATTCTAAATACATGTCTATCTAGAAATTGTGTCCTTCATTAATCAACCCAAATTACATCTATTTGTATGTGAAAGTATCCCACATAGTTGTAAACACAATCTTGGATTTATATTCTAGGTTGATAAGAACTTGGTTGTATCTCAAAAATCTATCCAAAAAGGACATCATATGGGATCCACTCACCATCTGAATTAGATCATCTAAGGAAGGAAATGGGTAATTATCTTTATCAAAGGCCTAGTTTAGATTACATAAGTCCATACATATATAAATATCTCCATTTATATTATAAATGGGTATCAAATTGGCTACCTAGGTGGAATGGTGGACTAGAAAAATGATTTCTACTAACAAGAGATTATGTACCTCTTTATGTATAAGTGGATCCATAATCAGGTTTGCTAGTCTATACCTTTATCTAAAAATATTATGATTTGGTTTGAGGGGAATGGTGTGATTTATCACACTCAAGTTGAAGCTCTTGATATCTCCATAGGCCCAAGTAATTACATCCTGATATCTCAGTAACAACCTTTTGAGTTACTCAACTTCCTCCATTGTACACTTGAGGCCAATGTTAATAGTTTGGGGGTGATTAAAGGAACTAAGGTTGATAGTTCTAAACTTCATTTCTTAATACCTCAAATTCTCAGGTGGGTATTCACTTATACATTTCAAACATTCTCTATAAATAAATCATGTGCTTTGGAACTTGGTTTTGTTTAAGGTTCATAACACCATCCTAGTCATAGTTGACATCTTCTGGGTCATCCCTCTCTTTCTCATCAATGATGTGGACTTCAAATATCCCAATATTATTGAGGAATTATTTAATATGATGGTTATCCTCAAAGACTAGGAAGTTTTTGACATTATTTAGGATAAAGGGGTAAGGGATCAACTTGATAGAGAAATTCTACAATTCTATGTCATATAGAGGTGTCATATTTGTAGTAGAATTTTTCAATGAATGGACCACTCAATTTTCCTCTTAGGGAATGGGAGTAGTGTTAAAGGTAGTAAAAATATCTATCAGATCCCATGGCCTATGTTTGTAATTCCTCAAGTAGGACATCTTGCATAGGAACTTATTTTTGACTTGGTTTATAATGAACTCAAAGTTTCCAAACACTTTGAGCTCTTTGATCCTATGTTTTAGGGCTAGTTATAACCCAAATATCAAGACCATATATTTTTATAAATTATTGGTATAGGGGAACTAAAACCTACAATTATCAAGGTGTCACTTTCCTTATGGGTTAACCAAAAGTTTTCCTACCCTAGAACCTTTGTTTGGAATGATCTTTTTCAAAGAATAGGGACCAAAAAATTGACATCTCATGATTATTGTCATTTTCACACCTAGTTGGTTTTATGGATAGGGTGTAGACTCCTAGGTCTAAGGATATTAACTTTACCTTCTTATTCATGACATTGTATTCCATGATCATATGTTTCATTCTAGGTTCCCTATCTACTCTTATATTATTAGATATGCCTCTCTTGGGCTACCACATATGAGAAAATTCTATGGTCATGTACCCATTTAAGGCTTTAGACTAATCCCTCTTGAGAAGCATCATCTAGGCCTTAGGAATTTCAACTACCTAGATGTCTATAAACTTTTGGATCTTAGGCTTAGAATCCAACTACATATGGACATTCAGGAGCTGACCAACTACCTTAACCTTTTATTTGTCTATTTAGACCACCACATTGCTATATTTGATAGGGAATAACCCTATATCATCACAAATGTCAGTAGGCATCACATTAGTTGAAGCTCTTGAATCCACTAAGTAATTATGTATATTCTTCCCAAAACATATTATAGTTAGAAGTAAAGGGGGAATTATAGCTTTGTTCTTATGTATGAGCATGTTGGTGTGGGTAGTTTTTTAATCTCAATTGGGTTAGCTTCTCCATAAGGGACTTCAACAGAAGATCCCTTTGTTCAGTGATCTGGGTGAGTTCATGAAGTATGATTGACTTTTATTTTCTTCATGTCCTTGACTATGTTATATATTACCTTGATTTGATCTATTTGGGTCTTTATGAGATCCTTTGACTCATTGGGCCTCATAAGTGGTAGGTCATTCTATAATCCATGATCATGAGGGGTGTTACCATTATTTGGTGGATTAGAAGTAGTGATGGTTTGTTGAGGAACCATATTCCTAAGGGCATAATTTATCCTTTGGAACTACTAAAATGCACGAACCTCATAATTACTCTCCTTAGGCCCATTTTATTTTGGCTAGGGAATTTAATAGTCTCCAATACCATCATAGTGATTGTGAGTCTAGTAGCATTATAAGATTTTAGATATTCTTTCATTTCTCCCTAAAAAATGTCAAAGGTGTTAAAAAACACTATATATTCAAGTTACCTATGATGGTTTGTGTTGTGCACCCAACACTAATTTGGGAGAGCTATCTCATAGATGTTAGTCTTAGGAAACTTATTTGGTGAAGGTTTTGGATGACTATTATGGTATTTATAAGATTAGTTTTGCCTTTGATAGGTGAAGTTCTTGTTCAAACTTTCATTACCAACATTTCCCATTTATTTTTGGAGGCCCAAAAAGTCATAGCTCAACCTCTACACCATTCTTTGGATAACATCCAAATTATTTTTGGTGGATTCTTGAGTTATGAATTGAACATTATTCATAGATTCCAATGTTTTTTGTTTTTATAAGTGGGGACTTACTTCACTATTTGTCAATTTAAGAAAACCCAAGTGCTAGTTTGGCATAACATGCCTCAGTGGAAGCTAGTTAGTTATAGACATTATTTGAGATAGAAGAAAGTTTTGATTTGCATTGGGAATAAGGTTCAAGGCCAACATTTTTGGAAAAATATTCAGAATGGGAACCATTATTGGACCTTAAGGGTTGAGTTGTTTGTATAATTTTATGGCTTCACCATATGTTAAGGGAAGACCTATTATTAATGGGTCTCATATCATAAAAATGTCTATACATGGATCCAAGGAGTTCATGTACATTTCAAGAGATAATTTCACATTAGGTTGAAAAATCACAATGACCTAACTATACATATTATGGAACCTAGCATTAAAATTCCTAATGGGCTTATTTAGTTCCCTCTTAATACACATAAATTATTGGTAGAGGATACTAGGGTTGATAACTTTCCTAAAATTATATATTAATGTGTTTTTGATCTTTTCCCACCCTATAATGGATTTCTCAAGGAGATTAAGGAACTAGTCATAGGCTACATCGATCAGAGTGAATGGGAAGAAAATACAAGTTATGTCCTCATGTTTAACATTTAGGATTCTTAGGGATACATTATAGTAAGTTACATAATCTTTAGAATTCTAACCTACACTAGGTGTGAAACATGGAAGGTACCTTTTTGTCTTCTTGGGGAGGTCATGGATAACTCTGATAACATTGATAGCTAAACCAACTAACCAAGCCATTAGGGTAGCCATTGGAGGTGGTATATTTGGGGGAGACTAAGAAGATGAGATATTAGAAAAAACTATGGGCCTAAGTCTAATTTAACCAAACTAGACTCTCCTATGGAATTGTAAGGGTGAAATTATTAATCTACCTTAGTCAGACCTAGATCTAGTGATTCAAGTAGTAGGATATAGATTTTTGAAGGGTACATTAGTGGGATAAAGTTTATTTATGCCTTCCTTGAGGTTTTATATCTATTTTAAGTGTTTGAAGAACCCAACAAAGGAGAAAATGTAAAGGTGTATTAGCAAGAAATATTCAATAAAATATCCTTTCAAGGACAAGATTCCCACTAATAATTACTCTTAAGTCCCTCTTTCTAGTGACAGTTGTTGTCTTGTCCAAAATAATCTCTTGAAAAACTTAAGAGATTAAGTTTTAAAGATGAAATTTGGTATAATAAGTGACTTTCATATTCCATTTTAGGATTAAAGCTAGTTTAATACAAGACACAATTGTAGGTATTAGGCTATATTACATAGCCTAATTGAAATAAGCTTATAATACATGCCATGTTACCACCAGGATATGATACCAACTTGAGAGAGTGATTAAAACCCTAACCTTGAATCAATTTCAATTACAATCACTTTTGGGTTTCACTTTATCAATTTATAAATGATGGGAATGGGATTTTTTAGATTCATAAAATAAACACAAAAATGGAAATAAGGTAAGGTAAGGCAAAAATGATGTTTTCAAGCTCTAAAGAGTAATGATTCCTCAAGAAATGAGTTGTGTGCCCAACCACAATTAGACTAATGTTTTCCTAGTTTCACCAAGGGTTCAAACTCATCATCACATAGGGTAAGAGTCTAAGCATAAAAAAATTAAATGCTTAACTCATGTATTTTACACTAAATTAAAACATTGGGAAGGATCGAATGACCATTTTGACCACAAGTCAGAATGGGTCAACCCTCTATATTCAAAAACTTATGTAGGGGTCTAATATAATGTCGTAGGGTGTGTAATAGTTAATTATATGTGATTTTGTGTCATTTTAGCCTTGATCATAGTCTAATTAGTCCTTATGTCATTTTGAGTCACTTAGGGGTCATAAATGAGCATTAAATGCAAGTGGTATTATTTTGAGTTGTGTCCATGTGTTCCAAACTCCTCAATGTCCAATATGTCAGTCCCTATTAAAAATGTTAGTTTATAATTGAAAACTTATAGGTGGTAACTAAAAACCAACAAAATAGGTTCAAAAGGAGTTTTAAAGGTGTATGGCCTATGAGAGAGAGTGTCATGTGGGAGAAAGTTATGGGATGGATATTCAACTTCCTTAGACTCATTTCCATGCTTGGAATGATTTTTGGATTCAAATAACCCAATGGATGAGTTTTGAGTTGTGATATTATATATATTTTTTGGAATAATGGTAGAACAAGTGAACTATTTCAAAAAAATTATAATGTTTGGTTGTTGGGAGCAACTGTGGCCTAATAGCTAACTTGTGAAAATTAAAGTAATCTATACTAACTGAAGTGAATTATGCTCAAATATAAGTATAAAATATAAACTAAAACGTATATTTATAATGAAATCTAATCTAAAGTGAATTGATAAAAAAATAAGATAAAAGAAGGGTAAGGTAAAGAAGAAACATATTGATGTTGTTGATCTTTAACACAAACATTATGACAACGCTCAAATTTCATCTAAACATGCACTTGAAACCAATGTAGAGCATGAAATAGATACAACTCAAATCCTAATGTACATTAGGAAAGAATCTAAGGAGTGTGGAAATAATGCAAATAAAAACTAGATTCACTTTAAAGATTTACCCCTACAATAAAATAACATAAGCACATCTATAAGAAGGGCAAAGAAAAATGAAAAGAACCTAAGAACTTTTAATTAATATACCATTAACAAAAATTTACAACTCTAAATTTAAAAGGTGCACATATAAAAATCATAAGAATCATTCAAATTTGAATATTAGACCAGATAAGTAAGAGAGCAGCCATAATAGTAATCACACAAACAAAATGAGACAATCCTTTTAGAATTCTCTACTTGTATTGATTACTCCAAATTTACATAATTTTTTCTTATTAAAACTCCATCCTCTTTTAAAATTGATAGTACCCCTTATATAGAAAATTAATGAGGTCTATTGGTTAGCCATGTCAAATTACAATTGTACAAGTGTCATAGATAAGTGTCCTTTCTACAATGTTCTAGAACTATGACATTTCCTAATGGACTGAACTATATGTGATGTGATTTACAAGTTGTACATGCCTTTTCAAAAATAATATTATATTTTCAAAGGGTTATACATATCAAGTTACAAAATAATATATTTAAGTCAACTAATTTGACTTTAGATCTCCATTATTATTGAGGGCTCTTGTTTCTAATGTAGGATCTTAATTACCTTTTCATGTTATCCATCAATCAACTTGAGGTTGATGATATGTTCCATGAATAGATCATCCTCCTAATCTATTTGGTCTCTAAAGTCTTTATCATCTTTCTCTAGTGCTTCTCTGATGCTCTTGGATTCACCAATATTCTCATCTACATTTAAGATCATGTCTAGGATCCTATTTTTATTAGCCTGTCTTTCCTTGGATTTGATTTCTTACCTCTTGCATGACTTGATCAGCCCTATACTTGAACTCTTCATCAATTATTAATCCAATTGGACTAAGATCAATTGGTTTTGTGATCAAACTCCCCAAAATATTCCTCATTCTAATCTCTAATTTCTACCATTCCCAAAGAGTCCTTCTAGGTTCTTGGTCCATTTACTTAAGCTATTTATATTTTCTATCAATACAACCATATCCATGTTCAATTGGGCTAGGGTGAATGTCTTAAAATTAGGGATTTGATCTTCTATCATAATAGTGACCAAGTCCTTCACCTTGTTGTATGAATTCTACCATTGAGATACTTGGTTATTGGCCACATTATCCTATTTGCTCACTACATCCTATTTAGACCTCATATATTTCAAGGATTTGAACATGTCATGAAAATTAGATTCAAACATATTAATCATAGCTTCTATAATAGATAAGGTAGATTTATCCTCTAAGTTATTCTTTTGTTGTTTCATGCTCTTGATGGTTGCCTGTAGTTATTTTGTCTATGCTTGGGATAACTCCAAGGGATCCTCTTCAAAGATAGGATATTCTCCAGGCCTCTATCCTTATTTTTGAGTTAAATTGGTCAATGGATCTACCCTTTAGTATGTGATCTCCTCACCACCTACCATGATCTTCTCCTCAATCACCCTTAATAACCCCATAGTCTTTTGGTCAAATTTGAATCCAACTTTGGATTAAGTCACCTATGGGGTGAAGACCTCAATTTGTGATGAATTTGTTTCATCAACTAGTGTAGTTAATATTATAACCTCTTACTTTTTCAAAGGAACTATCTAGGGCTTCATTTCTTGATGCACATGGATGTTAATGGCTTTCATCATAGCCCAAGTATGTTGCTCAATAGGTAAGTTTTGTAATCTAGGCTCATATAAGAACCATTCTAAAATGGGTGACCATACAACAAGTTTTCTTAAGTTGACTTCAATTAGAGTAGTGAAAGTCACTTTGGGTCTCTTTATTTTAGGAACAATGGCTAACTCAGCCTTCCTTTTGGGGGCATCAACTGAAACTAAGTCCAATGCCATTTTTTCCCCTTTCTCTTCCTCTTTTTCCTTATCTTAGGCTTCCTCATCATCTGAATCTATGTATGTTATAGATAACATATTTAATACATCCTTAATAGACTATTGAGGGTCTATATAAATCATATGAATTTCTTCTTTATGTGATTCTTGTTTTGTTACTTTGGGAAGTTCATAAATTGATGAGATAGAAGTTATTTCATGTGGCCTTTTCTCCTCAGGCTAGTTCTTCTCTTGAACTTCTGCTTATGCATTAACTAACATAGGTATAGAGGATTCATAACTGATTAGATGATATTTTTTGGTTCCTAATTACCATATATCATCCAATTTATAATTTCTTTATAATCTTGACTTAGGCTTCAAGTTGTGTTCCTTCAATCTCCTAGTTAATTCAAAGTAGGATGATGCCTTGGTGTAAATAGGGTCAAAGACACTAGGGTCATGATCATAGGGTGTATTAATAATTGTTTTATTTTTCAAATGTTCTTTGAATTTTCCATAGGGATCCCACTATTTAAGATAATCAATTTGCAAGTTGAAAGATGATCTATACTTGGATGCAACTTCAATATTATCCCACTTTTTGAATATAGTCTTTCCAATTATCATTGGGAAGTTGAGGAGCAGTCCCTTTCTTTTGGCCTTAGAGAGACCATTAATGCCATGGAATAGCTGGTATGTAATCTCTTGCTTAGATAAATTGTCTAGAACATGAATAGGTAGCTTGAGAGGATAAATTTGTTTTCCCTCAACCCTTATAATAGTGTAGTTTAGATATAGCCATATATCACCCAACGCTTAAATAGATTTTCTTGATCAAGGGGCTAATTCTTGACATTGAAATATCATTTATGGATTCACTTAGGGTAGGGTAGATGTATTCACATATAAATTGAATGTGAACTCTATATTTGTATATGTGAATCTTACAATAATATTAGGAGACTATTTATGTTCCATTTGGTGACCATTCCCTCTATTTTGGGATTTTTTTAGTTGCACATAAAGCATCTAAGAGATATGACATCATGAAAAAATAGGTTTTCTTTTTGTACCTAATTGTAAAGATCTACCCACTCAATGAGATTCTTATTATTTCACTTATAAGGGGCTAGTTTCCTTTTCAACCATAAAATAGACTATGGGTACTCATAATAGATGTACATAAGCTATGGTTACATCCCCACATAACCTATTTAAAATAATCATTATCATTCTAATCCCATGTCTAAATTAGCTAATAAGAATGTTTTTTTTAAAGTCTTAAAATAATTAGTTTCTAAAATCTAGCCACATGGCAAGGGTTTTCATCAAATTATTCTCTTTAGCCTAGGAATTGATTGAATCTAGGTCAATTTGGGGTTTTGGAAACTTTTAATATGACTTGAATGCAATAGCATAAATATAAGTAACCTTTCTCAAATTGTACTCATTAATTATCATGCCCTTATCTATTTTAGTTTCTTTGAAAATAGGAGTAAGAATGTCAATACAGTGGAGTACTTCAAGATTTGTTACTACATAATGAAGGCTAGTCATTTTAATCTAAATTATATCATCATATAATCTCTCAACTAATAGGTTCCTCTCCTATTCTCGAATGATAGTTGGTTGATTCTTGATCATCCAAAACAATTTCGACCAATTATTGTCTCATATGTTCAAGTTAAAAGCATCGAATCTAGTGTCTTTAAAAACATGACATTCCACATCTATTGTTAATTATAGTTCCTCATCTTCTAATGAAACACTCTTTTAAGCCATCATTGTTGTGAATTTTGTCAAATTGCTCACTAGTGGACTACAATTAAACTATTTATTGAATTATCTTTGTGTAGATGATTCTTCAATTTTCCTTGGCTCGATCATAATGAAAATAGGGATACATTAGGGATTTATTATACTTTAGGGGTTTCTTGTGGTTTTTTAGATCATTAATGGAGGAAATTGAGTTTAAAATTATGAGCTTCATGCCTTAGATTTTTCTTGGATTTCTTATTTATACCTTTTGTGTCTGTGAGTCCACTAAATATTTTAAACTAACTTGTCTTATTTTTGTGGCTCTACCATGTCATACTATTCATTAATTTTGTAATGTGATCATTTATCTTTTTTGAGACACATGTCAACACCTTTCACAATCCTAAAAATTGATTAAATATGCTCCATTTATATTTAAATGGGTCCTCTATCTTTGACTTATCGTGAACTATCAATCTTCTTGAGAGTGTGTCATGTGGTAGTTCCATAGGATTTATGTACATGTTATGAAAACATGCTACCACTTAAAGCCTTTGTGCCACATCAAAGCCTCTCATTAGGTTTGGGCCCCTTTGAAAATTTCATGCTTCTCTCAATTTTGATCATGATCTAAGAGATTAAACACCATTGGTTAATCTATATTTAGTTCATCATAGTTACAACATGTGTCATTACTATGTTAATTCTAGGCTCTTTAAAAAGTTAGCTTCATTTCACTCTATTGGATCTAATTTACACAGATCAACTTGCACTATTTATTATGATTCATGAAGTTGAACATGATTGGTTATTCTACTTCCCTTGTAAGATGCTTGACTTTGTTGACTTTAACCCACACTGTTAGATCTATTTTACATGGATCAATGTGCATCATTGATCTTGATCCACTTGAATTTATTCTATCCATTACAATTGTGACACTTATCACTACCATGTTCCATCTCCAAGATTTGATAATTTAACCTAGGTGAATGCTCATGCACCATGGATCTTACCTACCAATCTTTGATATCTCACCATGTGTCATCCTCATGTTGATCATGTGGGCAATGAAAATAAACAAGTTATGGCTCAGGTAATATAAGGAACTTCGGGTAAAGTTTTGGACTAAGGTTGTAATTGTATTAATAAATGCAATTAAAAATTTATGATAAAACTTCTAATCTAAGTTTTAAAATATAATAAAGTGCTCTTGTATCTATGTGAATAATAAAATAGACTAGGGGATTTTTGGAAATATAGAGAACTTAGCATAAAAATTTTAGCATAAGGTTTTGGTCATGTTAATAAACATGATTAGAAATTTAGGATAAAACTTTAAACTAAATTTAAAATAATATAAAGTGTTCCCACTCAAATTAAGTCCCACATAAATTTGAATTCAATTCAAAAGGGCTTAGGCTAAACAATTAGACTAAGGTTTTTTGGATATTCAAACATGAATTCAATTAATCAATTTAAAGACTAAGGTTTAATAAATGGGGCTAAGTTAAAATTAATTATATAACCCTAAACATTGTTCACATAATTGGGACTTTATTAAACCTACAACCTGGAAACATAAGATGCAACCATTAGTAACATTAGTTAGGATAGAACAAGGATCATATGTAAACATGTCAAACAAACCACTAGTGTGGATGATATTCAAATAATGATAATGTGTTAACATGTTAATGATAATTTGATCAAGTGAAAAATCCAATCCTTAATACAAATTTGCAAAATTTGAAATAAGGGTCCCTATTTTTTCAAAAATAGGTGTATGTTGGCCTCAATAAATGGTGACTTCTAGGGGAAACATTGCCAAATGTTAGAACTCAAATACTTTGGTTTGAACTAATAACTAGAATACTCATTATATATGATTAGGTACTATTATTAAGACCAACTCATAATCAAAACAAGTTTTTCACATGAAAAATTAGGCTCAAACGTCAAAACTTAGTCATGTTGTGTGTGTAATTTTGATTCCTTAATTGATTGCCATGGGATTTAGAGAATGACTTCCATATTTCATGACCTTGATCATTAACATTGACATGTAGCATATTTATATGTTCATTAATAATCATGATTTATAAATAGGGAAGGATTGGGCATTCATCTGCTACCAGCTAGGCATCCATATCCCTGAGAAAGATGCATTTGTCTCCACTCTAGGCCTTGCTTCACTACTAGCCAGGCATCCATAGCCCTGGTGGAGGTTACCCGAATCACTTTTTCTTAAAAAGATTTTGGATTCTCAATAAATCTCTTATTTTTGTATTTTTCACATATATTTGGCTTTCCAATAGAGGTTGGGAACCATAATTTATCCTATTTTGAGGATTTTGTTAGATGTTTGATCTTCAGACAATCATCTTTGATTATAAACTTCCTCCTAGGAAATAATGTTCTTTAAGTGTTAACATGAATCTGTCCCAATAATTCAAACTTTCACTTAACATGTTCAATCTTCATTTAAACCAAATTTAGATCAAAATTAGGCTTAATATTTTAAGGAAAAAATAATCTAGATACCAATCTTCACTATTTTTTCCAAACTATAACATTAAGCTCATATTTCTAGAATCCATGGTCAATCGATGGCTAAGAGTCATACCTACATTCCTAATTTGTTGACCTTTGAAAAACTATATGTATTGAAGCTTGAGGGCTATCTTAAAAGACTTATTGAAAGTAAGGAACAATATAGAATAAATAAACACAAAAAAGTAGACAAATAAACAAGAAAACAAATATTTACATGCACTATTTACAAATAAGAACAAGAAAGAAACCTAATATGAGTCTACCTACACTAACTCTAAATAGTCTTACAAATTGCTCCATGTAGACTTGAGGTGGGTTAGCAGAGAATTAGTGCTTGAGGTATTTCCCATTTTTGGAAAAGTAAACTCTACTACCTGTAAGTCCCTAAGATTTAAGGTGTTGTTTAATAGTATCTCATCAATTTTATAGGGGCCAATCCACAAATGTGTGAATTTTCCATGATTTCCCTTAGATTCAGATGCTTTGTCACAAATAAGAACTAGGACTCCTTATCTAAACACCTTAATTTTGGAATGTTTTTTAAATCATATCTTCACTATGGTTTTATGTCTACTAAAATTGGCAAAAGCCTCTTCTCGTGCATCTTCCATTTGACTAAAGTTAAACAACCTAGAATTTTTAAATTCTTAATCATCTTCCATGTAATCTTACACAAAATTGTAGATTGGTAGCTTGAGAGTGATGGTAAATATAGGCTCTTGACCATATATAATTAGACATGGTGATGCCTTCAAATCTTACTTAACTATGGTTCTATATTCCCAAAGGGCATCCTTGATCAACTTATGTTAGTGTAGGATATTATTTTCCTTGTATTTATTATTATGGATTATTCCTACACTTGTATTTAGATTAATTAGGTGTTATTTTAAGGTTAATTAGGTGTCATAAATGAGGTAATTAAGGTGTACATGTACATGGGAAAATTGAAGTCAAATTGGTGGGTAGAGATACCCTTACCCACCAATATTGACATATGGAGCACACAAACCATTTGGCAAAAGTCTTGTGTTCACATTGCCAAATGTCTTGGCTCTATGCCTCCATTCTACCTATAAATATGCATCTCATCTAAGCTATTTTTTAATGATTTATGAATGAAATATTATTATAATTCTACTCTATTTTGATTTCAATCTAAATAACAGAGTTTTGCTTCTATTTTCTTTGCATTTCTAGTTCATGTATTTGATTCTATTAGTTGAATCATGGAAAATTTCATCATGGTATTAGAGATATTTTATGGTAATGAAAATAATTTTATTCTCAATTTATTGAAATCTTGAGTAGTTTTTTGAGTTTGTATTTTAACTAAGATTGTAAAGAAGAAACTTGTAGATCTGTGTGTATCATCTACAATCCTTTCTTCTCTAATTGGTGAACTTCATCAGTATTTGTAATTATTTAAATTGTGTTAAATGTAAGTAATATTTTTTATATCTAAAAGGAGGATTTAATTTGGTAGGATAAAAAATTAAATCATTTTTTTATAAGGAGGTAAGATTTACAAATTATTTTTGCAAATCCATTTTTTAATTAAAAATGACTGTTACTTTGCTAACTATAAAAAACAATAGATAATTGCTCAAATTTTTTTTTGGGTTATGTGTGGTTAGCTTCCTCTTTCTGTATCATTTTGAAATTCATAATTTCATTAATAATTGTGAAAGTTATCATAGTTTTACTGACTGTGATACAATTTTGAAAAAAAATTATATTTTGATGATGCAGAAAATTTGAGTTTTCTTAAATTGTTTTTTTAAAACAATATTGTTGTGAGAAATCATATTTTAAGGAGTTATTTATCATTGTTTTTCAACACTTTATTTCATGAAGATAAAGGGCGAGGTCTGATTTTGGTAGGCAGTAAAACCCCCTCACAAGTAAAACAAAATTTATTCTCCTTTACTTAACTCACAATTTAACACTCTTGTTCTTCTCATGGACATTTTTTTGATTGATCCTGACATCTATTTTTTGTGATGTTACACTGTAACTTATGTAATAATTTCATAGATTCCTCATTTGTGGATGCATTCTTGGCTGAGTTTAACATCCACTTTTTATGAGCATGTATTATATATTTGTGCCTTTGATGCAAAGATTTCACTCATTTCTATGCCAACCAATTTATTGCTATGTGTATTACACGATAGTAAATAATACACTATAATGTGCATTTAACAACCTCAAATAGTCACCTTATTGTTATGTGTATTTCATGATGGTGAATACTACACCAAATCATGTAATTTGACATAAGCTATATCTTTATGGTTTATTATGTGGATCTACACCTACAATTCATTATATCTGAGTGTAGATATACTATGTAGTATCTTATTTATAGTGTATTCCTCAACTATCCTTGGTACATGAGTTGAAGCCTCAAGAATCAACTCTATACTCATGTTTACAACTATCTTTGGCCCTGCATGATATCTTAAGATTTGATGGGATTTATTATGCAAAAAAATTGGTTCCCATTATATATGCACTAAAGTGCTGATTGTATACACACTAAAACATAAAGTACTAATTGTATGTACACTAAAGTGTTGATTGTATACACACTAAAACATAACATGCCAAACCTTTGTAATAGGGGGTTCTTTCTAATATTTTTAGGGAGATTGTTGAGTAACATGCCTTATCTATTGCTCATTCATTTTTTTCTTACACAGCATTATGGATCAAAATTTAGTTTCACTTCTCACTCCATTCAATTATCATGACTATAAATCGAAAGTGAAATTTTTTCTAAGAACCAGAGGTTTACACAGGATAACCATGAATATGGAAACTGAATTGGAACTTGGTGTAGATAAAATTAAGTGGTATAATATGTGTGATGAAGCATATGGTATTTTATGTTTGTCTATTTCTCCTAGCTTACTCTTTCACATTGAATCTGCTAAATCACCACATGAGATTTAAAACACTTTGGAACAATTATTTGGGAAACAAGATGTAATGAGGGGTCATGAAATAGAGAATGAGCTCATTAGTTTGAGTCCAATAAATTTTAACACTAGAGAATATTTTTTCACCAAACTTAAATCACTTAGGTTGTAATTAAAATTGTGTGGTATAGAGAAAAAGGATGAATAATTTATCCTCTCTATTCTTTCCAAGTTAGGCCATAACTACTCAATTTTTGTATCTACCTTTCATGCTTTGAAACGTGCCCTAGGAACTATATGGAGTATGCCATCCTTAGACAATTTTGCCAAAGATATAACTAGGGATCAAGACAAACTCATTCAAATGGGTACATTGAATTCCTCTAAATCACATGCTTTGTTGAGTCATGACAAACTGAAAAATTTAATAAATAAGGAGAAGAAACAAAACAAGAAGGACCAAGAGTAATGAAAGGGTCAACAATTAGATACTAAGCCAAAATTATCATATGAGTCCTCCTCTTCATGTGGGAAATCTAATAAAGAGAGGATCACATGTGCCTATTGGAATATAATTGGGCATGATGAAACAAAATGTATGAAAAAAAAAGATTGATCATTTAACAAAGATGATTGAGAAAAACAACATCAATATACCTAATACAATCAAATCAACCTCATCAGCATAGGAGTCTTTTAAGGTAAAATAAAGTAGTAAGGGAAAGGTAAGGGCAAGGCCCTTATAGTAACATCTCAGCCGTCCACATGGGTGATTGATTCTGGTGCCTCACATCACATGGCTTCTTCACAAGACTTATTCTCATCCTTAGAGCCATGTTCTATGCCATCTACTCTAATAGGTGATGATACTTTTGTTGAAGTTTATGGGACAAGATATATTGAAGTTAATGATGGAGTATTTAAAAATGTCTTATTTGTTCCATCGCTATCAACTAATCTCCTATCTATTTTTCAAATCACCCACATTGGATTAGGAAAGAAAGATGAGTTCACTCTAGATTCTGTTATCATTAAGGAGATGCATATTAATACTACAATGGCCATTTGGAAATAAAATAACCTATCAAGGTTGTACACCTTCTCAAATTTTGCTCTTGATTGCCATTATACTATATTACTCACTCATTTTGATGGAGTGAGCAAACTATGGCATGAACAATTTGGCCATCTAAACTATTGCTACTTGGAACAACTTAGTCAACAAGATATGGTAATAGGATTGCCTCATGTTCATTTTTTTGATGGTGTTTGTGAAGGTTGCATGCTTGGTAAACATCCTAAAGAGAAATATGACAAAGGAAAATCATGGAGAGCTACTGAAATCTTGGAGCTAATTCATAGTGATGTTTTTAGACCATTTCTAAAGCCTTCACTCAACAAGGATAGGTACATGATTACCTTCATATATGACTTCTCTAGGTATACTTGGGTGTATTTTATTCAAAAAAATTCTGATGTCTTTGATCATTTTAAGGATTTCAAGGCTCTTGTTGAGAAACAATTAGGGAAAACCATTAAAATTTTGTGCACTGATAATAGTGGTGAGTATGGTAATCATCACTTTGAGTAGTTATGTACTTCAAAATGGATTTATATACAATGAATAGTTTCATATAGTCCTCAATAGAATGGTGTTGTATAATGTAATAATAGATCTTTTAAGGAAATGGCAAACTATATGATACATTCCAAATCACTTACACCACAATATTGGGTAAAACCCATTAATTGTGTTTGTTATATCCAGAATTATGTTCCTCATAAAGCATTGAAAGGAATCACTCCTTTTGAAGCTTGAATAAATAAAAAACATGAAGTTAAGCACTTTAGAGTATTTAGATCTCCATATATGTCCTACATTCCTAAGAAGAAACATAAGGCCATAGAATGTTAGAGTAGGACTTGCATATTTTTTGGGTATGTAGAAGGTGTTAAGGGATATAGGCTTCTTCATCCTACCACACATGATTTTTTTATTGAGAGGAGTGTATGATTTGAAGAGGGTCCATTATAATCCACACACTACAATTCTCATACCTCTTGGGACTCTCTGGGATATGATGATAATTCAGATGATTTAGATCATCTAGATCAAATACCTATTGATGAAGATTCTTCTTCTAGTTTAGATGATGAGGATAGTGATAGAGATTCACCTCATTCCATTCATAGTCACATTTTTTAAGTTGAATAATCTCCCCCTAATTCTATCATTTTAGGTCCTATTTTGGATAGATGGACTCTATAGAGTGTAGGTGATTGGGTTGGGAATCTATTAGATGTCAAAAAAACATGTTCATAATTTTAGGGTGCTCCATATGTTTTCATTGCTTGTGATTCTGATCCATAATCATTTCATGAGGCATCTAGCATTCCTAAGTAGGATACATCTATGTATGAAGAGTATAGTTCCTTAATTAGGAACCACACTTGGGATATCGTACCACTTCTTAAAGGAAGGAAACTTGTTCAATGTAGGTGGATCTATCAAACAAAATGTGTAGTAGATGGGTCGATGGATAAGTTCAAAGCATGATTGGTAGTAAAAGGATTTTTATAAGTTCCTAGAATAGACTATACTAAAAAATTTGATCCAGTCACTAAAATGAACTCTATTTGACTCACTCTTTCCATTACCATAACTTATCATTGGGATGTTCATCAGATGGATGTGAAGAGTGCCTTTCTTCATGGTTACCTTGAGGAGGAGATATATATGGAACAACCATAAGGTTTTGTGGAATATTCTTACTTAGTGTGTAAACTTTGGAAATATATCTATGGACTCAAATAGGCCCCTTAGGCTTAGTATTCCAAGATGGATTCATTTCTTCTCATAGTTGGGTTCACTAAATGTAATTCTGATATGAATGTCTACATCTTACGGCAAGATAATTCACTCTTAATTCTAGTTCTATATATGGATGGCCTATTGATCAAAGGGAGTTATTAATCCTCTATTGCAATAGTGAAAATTACTCTGCATGATAGATTCTCTATGACTAATTTGGGTTTATTACATTATTTCCTTGGTATTGATATTTCACAGTCTAATTCAGGGATTACCATTGCACAATCTAATTATGCTCTTGATTTTCTTGCATGATTTCACATGGAGGTTGTAATATAACTCTTACTCCCTTTCTTTCTAGAGTAAAACTTGAGGCTGAGTGTTCTTCTCCATTGGTTGATGCTACCTTGTATCAATAACTAATTGGTAACCTCATCTATCTAAATCACACTAGACTTGATATTTTATATGTAGTGGGAATGGTCTCTAGGTTTATGTAGACATTGCATGAGTTGTATTGGAAAATATCCAAATGGATTATCCACTACATTCAGGGTAATCATAGTTTTAGGATTCATTATGGAGCAAGTATTGATACTTAATTGATTGGATACACAGATTTAGACCAGGCTGGCAATATTCAACATCACAAGTCCACTTCAGGATATAGTTTCACACTTAGTTTAGGACCAATTAGTTGGTCTAGCAAGAATCAAAATGTTATTGATTTATCATCTACTAAGTTTGAATACAAAGGGGCTATCAATGCTATTACTAAGCTTAAGGGGATTCTTACTAAGTTTGGTATATAATTCAAACAACCCACAATCATCTTTTGTGATAACCAAAGAACCATTTAGATCTATAGGAATTTAGTCCAACATCAATAGACCAAACACATTGAGATTCATATGCACTTCATTCAAGAGCTCATTCATGGATAGGTCATTGATCTCAAATTTTTCTAGACTATAGAGTAGATAGCTGATATCTTCACCAAACCCTTCACTGAGAGTAATTATATTCACTTGCATGTTCTTCTTAGGGTATGGGCTCCATTAGCATCATCTTCAGGGGGGCCCTTCTAGTCCTCTTCTTCTTTTCTCTCTTTTTAGGTGGGAGTTTTTTTCCTATAAATTTTCTTCTTTTCCTCCACTTTGTGAGAGTTGCTTTATACTTGGGTACCTTATCAGGCCATGTTTTTGAGAGCCAATTTTGTTTTCCCACCTAAGCTATGTTTAAGGTGGGTGTTAGTGTAGGATATTATTTTCCTTGTATTTATTATTATGGATTATTCCTACACTTGTATTTAGCTTTCTTAGGTGTTATTTTCAGGTCACTTAGGTGTCATAAATGAGGTAATTAAGGTGCACATACACATGGGAAAATTGTAGTCAAATTGGTGGATAAAGATACCCTTACCCACCAATATTGACATATGGAGCACACAAACCATTTGGAAAAGGTCTTGTGTTCACATTTCCAAATGTCTTGGATCTATGCCTCCATTATACCTATAAGTACGCCTCTCATCAAAGCTATTTTTTAATGAGTTATGAATGTAATATTATTATAATTCTACTCTATTTTGATGTTAGTCTCAACAATAGAGTTTTACTTCTATTTGATTTACATTTATAGTTTGTGTGTTCAATTATATCAGTTGGATCTTGGATAATTCTATCAACTTATGCCATGTTCTTGGTTTTTTAGTAGCATATTTCTTAATATCATTCATATTTTTGTTACTTGACTCAAAGACTCAATTACCTTGAGGGTAATGGTTTGATGAAAACTTGAGAGCAATGTTATCATCATATGCCCACTCAGTCATCTCAATGGATATAAAGGTAGGTCCATTATCACAAACTAGAGATACTGGTGTTATAAATCTTGCACATATTTTCTCCTCTAAGAAAATTTATCACATATTATATCTCACATTACTTTGTTACTGCTACTTAGGTTCATCTGGTGCAATAATCAATAGCAGTGAAGACATATATATGTTCATTTAAAGAATTAGGGTTGATGACCCCCACAAAATCTAATCCCCATTGAGAAAAAGGTTTATCAATCATAATAGGCTTTAATGACATGGTTACTTTAGGTTTTTTAGTGTTGAATATTTGGCACTAATGACATTCTCTCATATATTTATGAGCATATTTGAATATAGTATGCTAATAATAACCATCCCTAAGGATCTTATGAGTTTTTGTCCTTTTGGATGGGTGTTCACTTCTAATATTTTCATGAGAAGTACTCATGACCTCAGTTACTTCCTATTTAGAAACACATCTTAGACATATGCATTCATAGTTATTTATGAAAAGCACTCCATCTTTGATCAAGAAATGGGCCTCCTTGAGCCTTAAAGTTATCCTTTTATCTGTAATAATCCCTTTAGGATAATTAAAATTGAACAAAAAATGAATAATTGAATCATACCACTCATTGGGTTGAATTTTTTTTTGTTCAACATGCATGACACTCAACTTGGGGTTGGTGTTAATAATTAATTGAATTAATCCTTGACACCTTAATAGTTTGGTAGTCTTAATTTCTAGATCATATTCTTAAAGTATGAACATCCATTTACCTCTTATTTCCCATTATTCATATTGGCTAAGCATGAGATAAGTAGTAGGATCAAGCAATATTGCATGCACTTTATTCCTAAGAATATAGTATCTAAATTTCCTTGCTGCCTTAACTAAAGCACATGCTTGCTTGTCAATTAGAGAATAGTTTAAATTATAATTTTTAAAATTGGTGCTCATGAATGAAATAAGCTGATCACATCAATTTATTTTATGATTTATAATAGATGCAATTGTATGGTTAGAAGTAAAATAATTGAAAAATTGGGACTTATCAACACTGGTGTCTGCACTATTTCTTATTTTATATCCTTGAAGTCTTTTCTTGTCCATTTATTTCATGTGATCTTGTAATCCTTCTTCAACATATCATTTAATGGTATCACTATTTTTTCAAAACCAAAAATAAACTTTCTCACAAAGTTGATTTTTCCAAAGAAAGATTTCAGTTCTTTTCTACGATTAGGGGATTCTATCTTAGATATGGCATCTATTCTATCAAGGTATATATAAATACACTCTTTAGTTATAACATGTCTTAATAATTTTACCTTAGTGACATAAAAAATGCTTTTCTTAGGATTGAGATAAATTCCATACCTCCTACATTGTTCAAATACCTATTGCAAGTGCATGATATGATCTTCCATATTTTTAGAAAACATAATTAGGTCATCCATATAAATGATATTGCACTTACCTATGATACCTTGGAAAGTGTGGTCCATATCTCTTTGAAATTTTCACCTACATTAATTAACCTAAAGGGAATTATTTTGTAGGAAAAGTGCCCCACTTAGTAGTAAATGTACTTTAATCTATCTTCCTTGTTCACAAGTACTTGGTTATAGCCTAAAAACCCATCAAGGAAAAACATCATAGTTGAACCACTAACAATATTAATGACTTGGTAATGTGAAGTTAAAGGATAATTATCATTTTTAGATGCTCTATTTAGGTTTCTAAATTCTATTCATAGTCTAATTTCCCCATTCTTCTTTCTGACTAGTACTAGGTTAGCTACCCAAGTGGACTGTCTAATGGGAAAAACTATCTTTGCATCCAACAACTCCTTGACCTCTTTATAGATCAATGGTTATAAGATAGGGTTAACTAGTCTCTAATTTTGCCTAAAAGGATTATAATATTCCTTTAGTAGGATGGTATAGGTTATGACTCTAGGTTCAAATATCTTTAAGTCCTCATAAGACCATACTATAACATCTCTTCTTGGCTAGCAACTCTTTAGCTTTTCTCAACTCTTCATTAGTACAAGTTGTACCAATATTGACTAGTTGAGATTGATCTTGAGTTCTTAGGTAAATTATATTATAATATTTCCCATTTGCCTTGGGAACTTTGACAGTTTTATCTAGTTTATTTGTGTTAAATAATATTTCTAAGGCAATCATGCCTTTGGGATTTTTTTTGTCATTTGTACAATTTTGTCATGAATATTGCCTTCATCAAGACCATTTTTATTGACCTCACCAATGATGTGGGACTCAAATACTCTTGAACTATTCATAAAGTCTAAATTTTTTGGTCATCACTGAATACTTGCAAATGGTTGATATTATCAGGGACTAAGGGATATGGGATTAACTCAACACTAAGGTTTCCTAGTTTAGAGTCTTGATTGGGAATGAGATTGGATAAAAATGAGGATAGATAATTAACAAGATTTTTATTTTCCATAGGAATTGAGACAATATTAAAATCATAAAATTATTCTATCAAGTCCCAAAATATAATTTATACTTCTTAAGGTAAGACAATTTACACTTGTAGTTGCTTCTAACTTGATCAACTAGTAGTTCTGAATCATTGTACACTAGAATCTCTTTGGCCTTATGTTTGATGGAAAATTGTAATCCTAAGATTAGAGATTCATACTATGCCAAGTTATTAGTGCATGAAAACTAAAGTCTATAAGAAGTATTAAATTATTTTCTAAGAGGATTGATTAGAATAACTCCTATACCAGAACTAGATTTACATCTAGCACCATCAAAATATAATTTCCATATTCTAGGAATAACATGAGTATCTTTAGAGTCATGTACCTTAGAGGTGTCAAGAGTTTAAACTCATAACTCATAATTTACCATGTTTACCTTTTCATTTACAACATTGTACTCAGTGATCATATATTTCTTCTTAGGATCTCTTTTAATTCAAATCTGATTTGGAACTTCCTTCCATGGGAGACACATATGGGAATAATTAGTGGACATGTAACCATTCAAATACTTGGTAAAATCCCTACTAAGTATCATTCCATAAGTATCTAGAATATCCACCACTTAGATGCATATAAACTATTATATCTTTAGATTAGTAGCAAGCTGCATATGAACATTTAACAATTCTCCAATTACTTTCACCTTGGATTTATCTAATTAAGTAACAACCTTATCAGATTTAATTGGGGTTAAACCAAGTTGTTCATAAATAACTTTAGGCATGATATTAGTAGAAGTAATTAAATATAGTAAATAATTATGCAAATTATTACCAAAAATTCTAACTATCAGCAAGAAAGGTGGAACATCTACTTTATTATTGTACATAACAATATTGGCATTTACAGTCTTTAGTGATTTACTATGTTTCTTAGATATATATTCAAGTAACAAGTTTATTTGATCAGTAATTTGAGTCAGTTCATGTAGTGTATTGTTATCCTTAATATTTTCCATGTCCTAAATTATATTGTATCCACCCCTAGTAGAAGTACTAAATGAATCAACATTATGTTTAGAGGTATTTCCCTTTGGAGGCTCTGGATTATTGTCAACTACATGATTTGGAGTAATTTAAAAGTTATTTGGTGGAGTTTAAGTCATCAAAGGTTTCTTTTTCTCCCTATCAGAGGATAGGTCTTCTTTCTGTATTGTTGAAAATCATGCACCTCTCCTAGATTATCTTTAGGCTCATTCTCCTTTTGGAATGGGAAGTCAAATGTCTCCACCATCAAGGTTGTATAAGTATATTTGGATGAATTTGAAGAATTATATGTACCTAAAACATTATCTTTGTTATTTTTACCTTCACCTGTATCTAATTCATCTTGAAACAATTCAAAAACATTACAAAATTCAATACAATCTAACTCACCATGCTTTGAAGTATTGTGAACCCTACAATATTTAGTTAGAGCTACATCACAACTATTAATTTTATTATCATTCTTACTTGATGATGACTCATTATTGATATTGTTATTACCATTGTGAAACTTGTTGTTAGGTCTATTGAACCTTTGATGTGAATAATTCCTATGAGAGTTTTCCCTAGTATTGCCTACTTGATTTTGCAATTAAAAGAAGTCAACACTTAGATTTTGAACCATTTTAAGTATGTATTCATTCTCATTTTTTGGTACTTATAAGTTATGAAATTGAGTAGTATTATTATTATTTTTTGGCACCAAGTCTCTTGATATTTTGGATGAAATCTATTTTTAGAATTATTTAAGAATCACAGGTTTTGGCTAGGATGAGCATGACTTATAGGTAATTGATTCAAAATTGGTGTTTGATTTAAGGAAATAATGTTCTAATTATAATTAGGAATGACATTCAATATATGGAAATTAGGATTAACATTTGGAATAACATATGCAAGTTGACCTTGAGGTTGCATTTGATCATTGATTGTTACAACTTTAGCATAAGCTATATCTAATGTGTTTATAACTCCAACATAAATTTTGATAAACATAAAAGTCATGGGATCTAAAGCATCCTTGTAAATTTATAAATCTAAGGCTTCATTAGGTCTATAAGGAGTTATGGTTATAATAAAAATCTTTTTGAATCTAGCATTAAAGGATCTAATGGTCTCACTTGAATATCTCTTTATAGTGGTGAATTGTTGACAAAGAATGCAAGGAATGATCTTACCAAATTGATCAATGAAAATTATATTAAAATCATTTTAACTGGTGATATAAATCTTAGGAAGATTGATAAACTAATCATATATAGCATCTTTGAAAGTAAATGGAAACAATATACATGCAACATCTTCATGAACAACATTCAACAACCTTAAAGTAGATTTCAAAATTTTAATATGTTCTTCAACTGTGACAACACCATTAGGATTGAAAGATTGTACCTAAACATGCACATTGATAGAAGATCCACCTAACCAATCCATACCTTGATAAGGATTGAACATAGGAGCACCATGAATAGGTTAAGTAGGACGAAATTTAGAAACCCTTTGCTTACCTTTGTCTATTCTTTCCTTCTTGTGAACTTCTAATGAAAGGAGAGGTAATCTTGATTTAGACCAAGACCTAGTCTTGATTTTTGGAAATTCTATCTTTTAAACCTTAAATCCTATTCAAAATATGACTTAGAAACTTTGTATTTGTAAATATGGATTATCTTTAGCTTAATTATTGAAAATAATAGTCCAATTCTTACCTGTGAGTAAATTTGCATGTTCAATATTCCTAAGTTAAACAAAATTTATACAAATTTATATAAATATCTTCAAAGGACAACTATCTTTGACTGGATAAGTTCAAAGATATATCTAAACTTGAGAATATTAATGATCTTTACATGTCTAAGTTCAAATGAACCTAAATTTTCAAAAAATCAATCAATCTTTGAACAAATTTGTTGTCACTAATTTCAAAAGTGGAAGATTTACAAAGCTTAATCTACCTTTGTAAATATTTACCATGAATCTTCAAAGAATGACAATCTTCAGCTAGTGGAACCTAAATATTGATCTAAAACCATGAATATCAATGATATTTACACAATTGAGATAAGAATAACACAAATATGTAAATATTTCACTGATCTTTAAATAAAATTCACTAAATTTAGCAAAGACACTACAAATTCACAAAGATTAACTAAATGCCCTCTTAGCACCAATAGAACATGTTCCTATTGATGCCTAAAAGTGTATCATAGTTGGTCTATATTGTTTAAGAAACACTACTCATTTTTGGATTCAAATAACTCAATACATGAGTTCTAGGTTGTGATATTCTTGATATCTTTGGTGTAATAATGGCAGAAGAAGTGAATTGTTTCACAAAATTTATATTGTTTGGTTATTAGGAGAAACTATGGCCTAATAAATAACTTGTGAAAATGAAAGTAATCTATACTAAGTGAAGTGAATTATTCTCAAATCTAAGTCTAAAATCTAAGCTAAATGGATATTTTCAATGGAAGCTAATCTAAAGTGAATTGATAAAAAAATAAAAAAAAGGAAGGGTAAGGTAGAGAAGAAACATATTGATGTTGCTAATATTTAACACATACATTATGACAATGTTAAATTTTTATCTAAATATGCACTTGAAACTAATGTAGAGCATGGCATAGCTATAACTCAAATCCAATCATACATCAAGAAAGCATCTAAAGAGTTTGGAAATAATATAAATAAGAACCAGATTCACTTTAAATATTTACCCCTAAAATAAAATAGTATAAGCACATCTAAAAGAAGAGCAAAGAAAAATTTAAAAAAACCTAATAAATTTCAATCAATCTATCATTAGCACAAATTGACAACTCTGCATTTAAAAGGTGCACATCATAAAAAACATTCAAACTTGAATAATAGACTAGAAAAGTGAGAGAGCATCCATAATAACAATCACACAAACAAAATGAGACAATCTTTTCAAAATTCTCTACTTGTATTGATTACGCTAAACTTGCATAGGGTTTTCTTGATTAAAACTCCCTCCTCTTTTACAATTGACAGTACCCCTTATATAAAAAATTAAGGAGGTATGTTGGTTAGCCATGTCAAATTACAACTATAAAAGTGTCATAGATAGGTGTCCTTTCTACAATGTTCTATAACTATGACATTTATTAATGGATTGACCTATATGTGATGTGATTTAGATGTTTTACATGCCTTTTCAAAAAGCACATTCTTTTTTCAAAAGGTTATACATATCAAGTTACAAAAGAATATATTTAAGTCAACTAATTTGACTTTAGGTCTCCATTGCTATTGAGGTCTCTTGTTTCTTCTATAGGATCTTTATTACCTTTTCATGTTTTCCATCAATCAAATTTAGGTTGATGGTAGGTTCCATGAATATCTCATCCTCCTGATCTTCTAGGTCTATGAATTCCTTATCATCTCTATCTAGTGATTTTATAATGCTCCTAACTTCACTAATATTCTCCTTTGCATTTAAGATCATGTCTATGATCTTATTATTATCAACCCTTATCTTTCCTTGGCTTTGATTTCTTACCTCTTGCATTACTTGATCAGCCTTATACTTGAATTCTTCATCAATGATTAAGCTAATTGGACTAAGTGTAGTTAGGTCTATGATCAAACTCCCAAAAATATTCCTCATTTTGATCTCTAATTGTATACCATTTTCAAAGAGTCCTTTTAGGCTCTTAGTCCATTTGCTCAAGCTCTTGATATTTTATATCAATACAACCATATCCATTTTCAAGTGAGCTAGGATAAATGTATTGAATTAAGTATTTGATCTTCTATCAAAATAGAGACAAAGTCCTTCACCTTTTTGTATGAACTCTGTCATTGAGCTACTTAGTTCTTGGCCATAGTATCTTGTTTGCTCACTACATCCTATCTAGACTTCATAGATTTCAAGGATTTGAACATGTCATATAGAGTAAATTCAAACATATTAATCATAAATTATATAATAGATAAGATAGCTTGTTCTTCCAAGTTCTTCTTTTGTTGTTTCATGCTCTTGATGGCTGCCTGTAGATACTCTATCTATGTTTGGGCTAACTCCAAGGGATCCTCTTTAAAGAGAAGATCTTTTCCATGCCTATGTTCTTGTTTTTGAGTTAAATTGGTTAATGAATCTACCCTTTGGTATGTGATATCCTCACCACATACCATGATCTTCTTCTCAGTTACCCCTAGCAAGCCAAGAGTCTTTGGGTTAAATTTGATTCCATCTTTGGATTGAATCACCTATGGGGTTGGGACCTCTATTTGTGATGAAGTTGTGTCAGCTGGTATGGCTAATCATCTAGACTCTTACTTTTGTAAAGCAAATATCCAAGGCTTCATTTATTGATGAACAAGAATGGCTTTCATAATAACCCAAGGATAATGCTCAGTAGGTACTATCTATAATCTAGGCTCATATAACAACCATTATAGAATGGGTGGAACATATAACAATTTTTATTTACTGAATAAGTTGACTTCACTTATAAGAGTATTGGAATTCACTTTGGGTCTCTTTGTTTTGGGAACAATGGATAACTCAATATTCCTTTTGGGGGTATCAACTATAACTACATCAATTACCATTTCTTTCCCTTTATCTTCCTTTGTTTCCTCATACTAGGCTTCCTTATCATCTGAATTTGTATATGTTATAGATAACATCCTCAATAGACTCTTGAGGGTTTATGAAAATCATATGAATTTCTTATTGATGTGCTTCTTATTTTGTTGCTTTGGGAAGTTCATAAGATGATGAGATAGGATCTATTTCATGTGGCCTTTTCTCCTCAGGCTAGTGCTCTACTTGAATTTCTACTTGTGATTAACTAATGGAGGTCTATAAGATTCACCACCTATCAGATGATATTATCTAGGTCCCAATTTCCATATATCATCCATTTTATGATTTTTTTATAATCTTGACTCGGGCCTCTGATTGTGTTCCTTCAATCTCCTACTCACTTCAAAGTAGAATGATGCCTTGGTGTAAATATGTTCAAAGACACCAGGCTCATGACCATAGGGTATATTGAGAATTCCTTTATTTTTCAAAAAAATTGTAACTTTTCCATAGGGATCCCACTATTTAAGTTCATTAATTTGCAAGTTGAAAGATGATCTATGCTTGGATGTAGCTTCAATATTGTCCCACTATTTGAATATAGTATTTCTAATTGTCATTGGGAATTTGAGGAGCAATCCCTTTCTTTTGGCCTTGTAGAGACCATTAATGCCATGGAATAGATATTATGTAACTTCCTACTCAACTAACTCATATGGAACATGAATAGGTAGCCTGAGAGAAGAAATTTATGTTCCCTCAACCCTTATAATAGTGCAATCTAGATATATCAATATATCACCCATAGTTTTGATAGATTTTCTAATTAGTGGGCTAATTCTTGACATTAGAATGGCAATTATGGATTCACTTAGGGAAGGGTAGATGCAGTCCACTATAAATTGAATGTGATATCTATATTTCTAGATGTGAATCTTAGATAAATATTAGGACACTATTTATGTTCCATTTGGTGACCATTACCTCTAGTTTGGGATTTTTGTAGTTGCACATAAATCATCTAAGAGATATGACATCATGAAAAAAATAGGTTTTCTTTTTGTGCCTAATTGAAAAGATTTGCCTAATCAATGAGATGCTTATTATTTCACCTATAGGGGGATAGTTGCCTTTTCAACCATAAAATATACTATGGGTACGTATACTAGATTTACATAAGTTGTGGTTACATCTCCACATAACCTATTCAATATAATCATTATCATTCTAACCCCATGTCTTAATTGGCTAATAGGAATATTTTTGTTAAAGTCTAAAAATACTTGGTTTCCAAAATCTAGCCACATGGAAAGGGTGTTCATCAAATTATTCTCTTTAGATAAGGAATTTATTGAAGCTAGGTCACTTTGCGGTTTTGGAAACTTGTAATATGATTTGAATGCAATAGCAAAAATATAAGTAACCTTTCTCAAATTGTGGTCATTAATTGTCATGCCCTTATCTATTTTAGTGTCTTTGAAAATAAGAGCAAGAATGTCAATACAGTTGAGTACCCTAGGTTTTGATACTACATAATTAAGGTTGGTCATTTGAATTTCAACTATATCATCATATAGTCTCTTATCTAAGTGGTTCCTCTCCTCTTCCTAGGTGATATCTAGTTGATTCTCAATCATCAAAAATAATTTTGACGAACTATTGTCTCCTGTGTTTAAGTTAGAAGCATCAAACTTGGTGTCTTTGAAAATACAACCTTCCACATCTATTGTTAAATACAGTTCCACATCTTCCCTTGAAACACTCTTTCAAGCCACCATTTCTATGAATTTTTTCAAATTGCTCATTAGTGGACTAAAATTCAACTCTTGATTGAAATATCTTTGTGGAGATGGTGCTTCAACTTTCCTTGGCTCAATCACAATGAAAATAGGGACAAACTAGATATTTCATACACTTTAGGGATTTCTTGTGGTTTCTATGGAGCTTCAATATAGTCAATTTAGTTTGAGCTTATAATCTTTGTACCTTAGAATTTGCTTAAAATTCCTATTTATACATTTCATGTCTGTGAGTCCACTAAATCTTTTAAACTAACTTGTCTTGCTTATGTGGCTCCACCATGTCATATTGTTCATTAATTTTGAAATGTGACCATTTGTATTTTTGGGACACATTTCAACACATTATAAAATATTATAAATTTATTAAATATGCTATGTTGATCTTCAAATAGGTCCTCTTCTTGAGAGTGTGCCATGTGATAGCTCCATGGGATTTTTCACTTACTATGAACACATGCCACCACTTAATGGTTCCATGTGGTAGCCTCTCATTGGATTTGGGCTCCTTTGGAAAGTATACACTTTACTCACCATTGATCATGATCTGAGAGATTAAATGCCATTAGTTTATCTATATTGGGTTCACCATAGTTATGGCATGTGTCATTACCACATTCATTTTAGGATATTTAAAAATTCAACTCCATTTTGCACTGTTGGATCTAATTTGCACATATCAACATGTACCATTGATTATGATCCACTTACTATTGTCAAGCTAAAGATGGAACATTTATTTTCTTTTAAAGGATCAACATGCACCATTGATTATCATCCATGAAGTTAAATGTGATTGGTTGTTCCACTTTACTTTTAGGATGCACGAATTTGTTAACTTAGGCCCATGTCGTTAGATCTATTTTACATGGATCAACATGCACCATTGATCTTGATCTAATTGAATACATTCCATCCATTATAGTTGTGATAATTATCACTACCACATTCTATATCTAAGCTTTAAAAATTTGACTTGGGTGAATGCCCATGCACCATGGATCTTCCCTATTAAGCTTGAGATCTCACCATGTGTTATCCTCGCATTGATCCTATGGGTAATGAAAATAAACAAGTTAGGGATCAGGTAATATAAGGAACTTAGGTTAAAGTTTTAGATTAAGGTTTTAATTATATTAATAAATACAATTAAAACTTTAGTATAAGAATTTTAAGCTAAGTTTTAAAATATAATAAAGTGCTATTGCATCTATGTGAACAATAAAATGGACTAGGGGATTTCAGTAAATATAGAGAACTTAGCATAAAAAATTTAGCCTAAGGTTTTTTTCATGTTAATCAACATGATTAGAACCTTAGAATTAAACTCTAAACTAAATTTAAGGCAATATAAAGTGTTCTCACCCAAATTAAGTCTTGCATAAATTTGAATTCAATTTAAAAGGGATTAGGTTAAACAATTAGACTAAGGGTTTTTTGATATTCAAATATGAATTCAATTAATAAATTTAAATACCAAGGTTTAATAAATGGGGCTATGTTAACATTAAAGTATAAAACCTTGAACAATGTTCACATAATTAGGAATTCATTAAACCTATAACTTGGAAACATAAGAGGAAAACATTACAAACATTAGTTAAGATAGAATGAGGATCATATGTAAACATGTCAAATAAACCACTTGTGTGGATGATCTTCAAATAAGGATAATGTGTTAACATGCTAATGGCAATCTGATCAAGTGGAAAATCTAATCCTTAGTACAAATTTGCAAAATTTAAAATAAGGGTCCTTAATTTTAAAAAAATGGGGGTATGTTAGCCTCAATAGGTTCATAAAGAGAGGTTGATATGTATTTTTTTTATCCTAATATATACCTACAGGTGTCCTTTCCCTTGAAACAACTCACCTACTACTAACTGCTAACTCTTATATCATCCATGAGGTGAGTCTAGATATGGATATACTAACATTTTATAAGATAAAATGATATTAAGACCTCTATGGGGATTTAAGAACATGTATTAGTGATTCCAAGGATTATGTATGTCTATAGTACCCCATGTTTCTATAATATAGTCAATTGTAGCTGACTGTGATATGACAATAAGCTAGAGCAAAGGGTTTGGAGTGTGTCAAGGTGTGGAATTGAATTGAATAGGTAAAAATGGATGTAAAATGGTTAGAATCACCCTAATAAGGTCTTAAAACATTATACCTAAGGCCAAACCATGCCAATATACACCTATATGTATCATTTTCTAGGCAAGATAATACAATCACCATTGACTATGACTGAATATGGTAAAGAAAGGTGAAGGCACCTTAGGTTGATAATGAAACATGAATATCAATCATGGTTAAATATTATAATAATTGATGATGACTTATAATTATTCTCATGACATGGATACAATGTAGAGATAGGCCTAAAAAAAATAACCTATAGTCACACGATAAAACCCTACACACAAACCACTCTCCATAAGTCTAGTTTAGATTTTGGTGTACGTGAAGGGTCTAATGATATGATTAGGGGATAAAAAATTGTACATAAGGTATAAAAAACTTATATAATATCCTCAAATATTTAAATTATTTGGGATTATATGGTAATTACCCTCTATTTCTCTCAGGTAGAGGGTACTCCACTAGGGTCTAAACCCTATAAATTGAACATAAAAGAGATAGATAGTGAGATAGGGGTTGGTTTAACCTAAAAATAAGGTGTGTAAACTTTAATGACATATATAAAAATAGGTAAAACCATCCACAAATTTCTAAAACATAAAAGAGTGGTTAAGACCTTCAAAGATGCAAACATACCTACATGGTCTCAACTAGGCCTAAAGCCCAACTAGAGGGTCAAGTTCATTTCTAATCTGATGTGAGAATCATTATCCATGTAAACATGTTTATAGGGATATTTAAGATGTGTTAAATCTATAAGGATGAAAATTAAGTCACATGAAAGTCATTTTTATCTTAAGACCCCATTAGGCCTACAAGAAAAGGAAGAAAAATCTTGAGTAGGCAATTTGGATTGCTCATATCTTCTTGGATACTCTACATGGGAGCTCAAGGAGCTTAGAAAAGTTGAATAGGGTCTTGATCTAATATTTTTTGAAATTGGTTCACCATCCAATGTTATATCTTTTTAAACAATCCCTGAGAGTGGAAATGACCTAAAACCCTCACAAACACTGGATAAAGACCCAATTATGAAAATGAGGATGGAGAGATATACACATGGAATATAACTAGTATGAAAGTCACTAGATGTTGTAGAGTATTATCGAGGGCTCTTCGTCATTCTACTGAATTATTCCCTACTTGTATGAATAGGGTGAAATGAGGTTTTCTTGATTGTTTTAGGTGTTGTGTAGGTATGACAAGGTTTAAATATATTTAATAACATTTTGGAGAAGGATTTTTAATTAATATGATCTATCATGTCCATTTATTTTAGTATAAAAATTCCTAAGTGCTTTTGTAAGTACATCCATCTCAACCAGTCAAAACTGGTAAAGTGAGCAAGATAGTGAGAAGGGTGAGAACTATAAGTGGGAGGCCTTTTAAGGTATTATTGATGAATATAAGGATATGGAAGGTCTTGACATATTTAATTAACTCCCTTTTATGTGTTTTCATATAAAATTGAATCCAACTTTGAGGCCAAGTGTGAGGGGTGAGTGAAAGAGGAGTTACTTAGACTGTAGGTAGTGGTAACTCATGTGAAAAAGAATATAGATGATTAGGGATTAAAACAATTCATAGTGTAAGATTTCTATAACCCCCCCTCTTATTTAAATCATGATATATACCCCTAGTCAGTTATAGGATGTTCTAAAAGGGCCAAGTGATGAAGGTAGTTTTCTGATCAAGGAGTCTTATGCACATTTCATGAAGTTTCATGCCTTTGAGGGCCATTTGTATTATTAGACCTTGCATGGTATATCTCCCACTCATTATCCTATATTTATAACTCATTTTATCATCATGACACATGTTTTAGTGACTCTTTTACTTCTCTCTTCTCACTTCTCTCTCTAATTCTATAAGTAGCAACTATTTTGGCTCTTGTAAAAAATATACCACACCATGTATGGTGAAGCCTTATTGAAATGACATTATATTTTACCTTTGAAAAATTAATATAATTTTGGTTTTTATTTCATTAATAATTGTCTAAGTGTGCAAGTGATGTATGGTGAAGCTAGTGATAATCTTCTATCCTTGGTTTCCTTATCCTTTCATGTTTATGTAAGAGTTACTATTCTAATAGGTCATATATAGTGTATTCAAGTGTTTTAGGATCCTTTAAATTGTAAAAATATTTTTGGAGTGTTCAATATACCCTCTAGTCTATTTACATTATGTTGATTCATGCATCTCACCTCTATATTGAAACATTGATGTTGGAATCTCTTAGGACTATGAAACTAGTTTATATGCCTTGTTTCATTATGATAGGAGTATTATGGTCATGTTGAAATAATAATGGTGTATCAACCCCTTAGATTAGATATATTTAATTCAAACTTATAAATCTGTTCCCATAAATAATCACTAGTTTAGCTGATTAGCAATTCAATATACATTCAGGGAGCTAACCCTTAAATCTAGAGGCTTACTTCCACCATAGGTACACCCACATACTTAGAAATATTCTCATGTTTAAAAAATATATAAGAGGCTTGAACACCATCTTCTAGGGTGAAATATTTGGTGACAACAAGACTTAGAACAAGTTACACATAGGTTCTTTTTATCAATATGTAACTTTAAGTACATAGATTATAATTATTTCCAATAAAATGATAAGAATTAATAAATGAGTTAAAACAACAAATACCATCTAAAATACTTCATTAATTTTTAGTAAAAAAACACAACCTTAATTATTTAGAATCAAAATTCATTTAAAGATAAAAATTATGGATTGCATTCATAGGTAAAAAACTTAGTTTAATATAAAGCATGAAATTTGCAATCAATTTTAACAAAGTTTATTTACATACAAAATTATGACCATTACATGGGATTATAGTTTACAATATATAGAGGATGGAGATCACCTCTAAGTAACATGAGATTCAAATCCTTGGCCATAATGGTCTCCCAAAGATGTTACAACTACAAAGATTCAAAATAAATAGAATATTCTCAACTTCTCCCAAAAGATGTCAAGGGACCCACTAAGTCAATGCACTAATGAAATATAGTAGAACTATCTCCCAACTACTTAGGTTGTGCATATTTGGTGGATATTGTGTTTAAAACTATATCAAAATCCTTGTCCAAGTTGGCTAGGTTCATGTGAGGCTCATGAAAGATTACCTTTGACTAGGTCAAAATTTTGATGCACATGGAGTGGTACTTCAAAGGAAACTTTAACTTTCAACACCTAGATAATACTAGCTATGGATTGGGTCAAGATCTCTAGAATCACCTTTGCCCCAATGTTATTGGCTTTGTCAACACTCCTCCTCATGGCCTGGTCAAATTTATCTAGGTGGACCTCAAACTCACCTCTACCAAACAATGTGCCATCTAGATGGAATAACATAAAGATGTCATATTCCTTTAAGTAAGTTAACATATTTTACCTACCTTCTTCAAAAGGCTTTACAACCATTTTCACCACTAGTAAGTATTCCTCAATTGAAGCTCTCATGCTTCTAACATAGGTTTGGTATAAATTGAGGTCAGAGAGAGGCATGAGATTCAACTCTACGAACATCAATTTATTAAAAACCATAATAAGATTTATGTGTGTGTGTGTGTGTGATCCTTTTCAAATACACTTTGGCTCACTATAGGTGCTCCTTATTCATAGTCAAGGTCTTGAGTACTTCCTCCAAAGTTGTGAAGAGTTGTAAGAGGGCCTCTTTGACCCAAATAATTATTTTATTAGGAAGGTAATCTTTACCTATTACTTGAGAACTCTAACCTACTCTTCCATGTACTCCATAATATTTTCAAACATGTCATTATTAGCCCATAACATGAACACTAGATCCTCAGTAACCCTCTCCTCTCTACTGGATGTTTTAATTATTGTGAGAGAGAAGAGGTCATGTTTGGTTTGTTATACCATTGGATCTCCTAATTGATTAAATATATGAGTGAGGATCTTACTCATGTTTATTGAGTTCCTATCTAACTCCCATTGAACTTTTGGATCACCCTGTATAATCATCTTGAGATCCTACAATCTTTTGGAAATTCCTAGTGTATGAGGAGGTGTGGTTAGGGTGGTAGAGATAGAGGTGGAAGGTTTATGCATGAGAGGAGGAGGAATAGATGAAGTGGAGGGAAAAATGAAGAGATCAAGGGAGGAGGTGGAGGCATGGGGTGAAAGGGGGAAGAAAAAACAAGGAAGACCATGGGAATATCTAAATATTCCACTAGATTTTGGTCAAATTGACTCATGGGATCATGGCACCAGGGAGAGTAGTACTCAAAAGGGAATGGGAAATTGGATAGTTAAAGACAAATACTTGAACACATAGGATAATGGAGAAGGGAGGCCTAGGAGGCACATGAGAATCAACACGATTATGAGGAGGATGAGAAGTAGGAGTTAACTTGTACTTTTTCTTGGGTCTCTCACCTAGATTAGCTTGAATTTTAGTAGTAGGAATAGTGGTGGTTGGGATCGATTGGGGAGCCTATAAAGTGATTGAAAGTGTCATTGAAGTGGTTGGAGATTATGGAATTTTGAACATAGGTACACTCATTATTGGGGGTTTCATTGAAAACATCTAAGTAGGATAACTAAAAGATGGTTAAACTTGTGGAAGGCCCAATAGACGTGATGAAGGATAGATAATTACAAATCCTAAAGGTTTGAGGTGAGATGAAGGGATCCCTATAGGTGAAATTTACTAGGTGGATGGAATTTAGGATGTGATAATATTATACCTAACGGTACTTAAGGGAATTATTGGGGATTTAGAGTGTACAAAAGGGGAGGTACCACATGAGTGGGAATGGTAAGGAAAAATAATATAGGGGTGTTACATTAGGTTGTTAATGAATGGTGAAAAGTGGATGAGGAATCTACATATATGCCTATTGGTCACCTTTTAGAATCGAATCTGGGTTGATACTAATGTTAAATCATAGTAATTATGTAGCATGTGGTCAATATACATGAAATATAAGAGGTGGTTGATCTAGAGAAAATACATAAAGAGGTTAGAGTCATATAAGAGAGGGAGCTAGGACCCATTGGAGGATCTTCCTTGAAATTTTGGGTGTTGTTTTAGCGTTGTTCTAAGTGGATGGTTTAGTTTATGCCTATTTCCCCTTATTCTATCCCAAACATCTCTATCATTTTTTGAGTTGAGGTAGATTTCATTCTCATCGTTGGCCTCATGGACATAATGGTTATTGAGCCAAGACCAATATTTTAACACATGGGCCCTGGTGAATCCATGCAATTCTAATTCTCTATGTTTTTCCCTACCTAGGTCATAAGAGTTCTTGCTCACTCCCTTTTATATAATGGAGGTATACTTTTGTATTTGTGGTGGAAAATGGTGATAGGGAAGGCTAGATAGGCCTTCTTATAGTGAATAAGGTAGTGGCTAAAGATGCCCTCTATTAGATAATAAGTGATATCTTGTTTGGCCAACCAATCCAAAACTTGGTAAGGAAAGCAGAGAGGGGCTATGTGCATACTTACCACCTTTATGATGGTGTCATCCATGTAGTACTAATAGTTATTGATAAGGGAAATATATTACCTATTTTTTCTATTGGGGCATGGTTACTTTATTGATAGCCATAAAAACCATTGGGTAGAAAGATTCATAGATTTATTAGTTGTGATTCTAGTAATGATGGCCATATATTTTATAGAACATCACATGGACTAATATGCCCCCAGAAGAGCAAGGTGGAAAATAATAGGGATTGAACATGATATTACTATAATTGTGTCCATAAGATAACTCATCATATATAAATTACTACCATTTTACACCTTCATGACATGGTGTATTAGTCATAAGTTGATGGTACTCTTGAGTTATGATATTTCCTCACCCTTGAGGATGATGAAAAGTAGGGTCACCTAGAGGACATCAATGTGCAATCAGTCACTTACCTTGAATAATTGATCAATTAGGATCATACCTACACAGAAACTCTCCTTAAAGGTATAGATCATGTAGGAATCAATGTCTTCTCTTTTAACCCACTTGGCATTAAGGTTTTTTTCCCAATCCTAAAAAACCTCATAAATATGATAAGTGTTAGCCCATGCATCAATCATGTTTGAGTCATGGGAAATTATGAGCTATATGAGATTGTAGTATGCCTTGAAAGTAGCTCATGAGATGTCTATAATTTTATGATGGGAAATTATAGAGCACATAACATCATTGGAACTATCATGCTCTAACTTAGATTTGAGGATCATATTGACAAAGAGGTTGGTATAGGGGAAAACCTTTGGTTTGGTCATAAATTTTATAACCCACATCTTTTGAATGCCATGAGGGCATCATATAACTTGACCTCATATTCATCATCATTAGAGGTCAATTTAGTTATATTTTTAATCACTTTAAATATTTAATTATAATTCTTGAAGTGTGTTAATATCATAGGGAAATTTATGTGTCTATATTTGGGCTCATCCTTGGGTTTAGAAGATGGAAAAACCATGGTGAAAAAGGGGTAATACTAATAGTAGTTAACTCTTAACAATGAGGGCATAAAGGGAACGTGAATAAGCTAAAAGTGAGGAGGTAAGCTATGAGTAATTGATAATGAGTAATGGTAAATAAACTTACATTGGGGCACTGATAAGGATGTACACACTCCTACATTGATGTCATTTCATGACTCAACCAATATAAATTTAAGTTTGAGTTGGTGGTAGGATCTATGTATTCATTTCTTGATATGGAATTAACTTGAAAAATTCAAATTTGTGCTACCTTATAGATTTGGGTGACTATGATGAGACATATCACATCATCCAATAATTCTATAGTTCCACACTTATTTAATGTAAGGTATGTGATATGCACAAAACTACTTTACCCTTATGGGATATTGACTTGCTTTAGTTCATGTTAAGTGACTATCTCTAGATGGTTCTGCCTATGACTATACAACTTAAGCATAGTTGGGCATTGCAAATTACCTACTTGAGAGATATAATGGGCCACTTAGAAATTCAAAGTGACACATGTCATCCTTCAATTGGTCTATGTATTTGATTTTAATTATTCCTAACCATCTTAGGGAAATTAGGACTTTTCTACTAATTTATATATAATTTCCATGTGGCATGATATGGTAAGTTAGACTCTCCTAGGATATAACATATTTGATAGGTTTGGGATACTGATATATCTGATAGGATCCACATGGTGTTTCCTCTTTCAGTTAGGTTCTCTCAATCTCTAACATATGTGACAAGTCTATGATACTAACAACTCTAGCAGCTGGGCCACATGGAATTTCTTTATTTGGTTGGGTTATCTTGATATTTGAAATATTTTATAGGTTTGGGAGACAAAAATATTATAGCTAGGTTGAATTTTGATTCTTAGTTTAGTAAGGCTTTCCTAGGATACGAATTCTCTAACAATATTAGGAGACTAACAACTTCAACAACTAAGTTGTGTGGTGCTTCCTCATTTGTCAAGTTTTTCTATAGGATTTCACAAAAATGAATAAGTTAATAAAAATACATGTAAATAATTAAAACTTTACCCACCTTCCAAAAAATATTTATGAAGTGTTGAGTAGGACTTTGGATAACTGGCTCCAAGAAAACCAAATATGATTCCAAACTTGTAGAAAACACAATTAACATAATAAAACATTTCTAAGTATGAAAATTCTTATGCCCATTTTCTAAAACATCGTAAGGACCCAACTATGTTTAAAATTCATAAAACCATAGGTAATTTTAGTATATACCAACTCTTCATTACCATCTTTGTTATATGCTTGGCAAACCAAGGTAAAAATAGGAGTTCAAAAATGAAGAAGGTCTGAGGTTGACATGGAAGGGATTGAAACTAAGAGAATCCTTAAGTTAATAATTTTTAGAGGGGTCTCCCACTTTTAAAATAAGGGGGGTCATGTTGGCCAAAATAAATAGGCATTAGTTTTTTCCATTTTTAAGCATATGAAAATTTTAGGGGCCTAAATAAAAATCATCACTAGCAAATAATTGTATCAACCTTGTTTTTAAATTTATGTATGCATGAAAATAAAAGAAGGTAAATTTTATTGTATCAAATAGTCAATATAGTAAATAAATAAGTTGGTTGATATAATTAAGTATCGAGAAAAGAAACTATGTGATATAATTATAGGGAAAATAATTATGATGGATGATATAGTTAAGTATCAACTAGAATGGGTTGATATGAAAAAATTAATGACCAAGGCAAGAAACAATGAGTTTCATGGTTTATATAGTATAAATTTAGATGGATAATACTATTGAAAAATCTATATATATATGATACAATATATTTATATGGATAACATAATAGAAGTTTAACCACATGGATGATACAATAGATGTAGATGTATGATATAGTTATTTTTTATAAAAAAAAATTAGTATTACATTTTTACTTGTATTTTTTATAATTTTTATCTAACATGAAACTGATTAGGATTTATTTTTTTTAATTTTTTAGGTTTAAATATTAACATGACTATGGTAAACCATTTGTGCATCTAAACTATTAGATTTATTGACCAATATTTCACATGAGGACCAAGCTCAATTGCTAATCCTTAGATTTTTTATTATTATGGAGACATGAAGGGTGTAAATAGAGGTAGATATGCTAGTGATATTCTTATGTCATTGGTAAGAACCACATAAATGTTTACATTGGAGTTATATGGGAATACTATTGAGGTGGATATAAAAATTAATGATATTCATGCTATCTTGGAACTACCACTGTAAATCATTCCCATGTAGTTTGATGTGTCAAAGATGATGATAAAGATATATGAGTTGGATCATTAGGCCATAGGGTCAAAAAATTGTGATCATTGATCTCTAATAGTAGAATTATTTGATATGTATGTTTTAGAGATTCTAGACATCTAAAAGGTGATTGTGGTGGGTGTAGGTTACTTAAAATATGTGAATCATAGTGTATCTAAATGTAAAAAGCATTCACATGTATCATATCTCATTAATTCCTTATAAAGGGACCATGGACACATGGCCATTATATCCATCCACAGTCAAACTTAGGGACTGACCAAGGTGGTTAATTATTATACATGGTGGATATAGGCAAATTTATGTGATAGGGTCCCAAGATGATTTTGGCAATCACATATTTTAGTACCACTATCCTTTTCACATTATAGGGTGAGGCATGCATGATTTCCAAGGAGGGTTGGGGGATAGGATCAACACTAGAGGTTCTAGTTTTGAGACCACACTGCACACCTTAGTCTTAAAGGAGGATACAATAGAATAAAATGGTGATGGATGTAGTAACGAGGGGATATATTCCATAGAATAATTCACATCATGTCCCATACACAAACATTCTTGACTAACCACACATTATGCGTCAAACATGCATCGTGTGATGGTGTTAGAGAGTAATAGAGATATGAGCAACAACCTTCAGGGTATGTTAAATCAACTATAGAGACAATTAATTTTTTTATTAGAATCTAAGAGGATGGGATGAATGTACATGCAATGAGTGCACATATAGGTATAAAATTATATTTTAGTTTGATCACTACATTTTCTAGATATATAGATGGACATATTAGATGGAAGTGAAGGTTATATTTGGTTTGTGTATCTCAATATGATGTTGAATTTGGTCTAATTTTGAATAATTAGTGGATATGTAATAGTGGGGATTGATGATTGAGGTAACCTACCATGAACTCCTAGATGTTGACTACTAGAGCACAACATAGTGGGGATAGTAGATATCATAGCACCATCTTTGATGGAACATGTGAGCTGATTTAGATTATTTCAAGAGGCTACATAGGTCATTTAGTGGTGGGCATAGGATATTTGTCCTTATAATTATATGGTAATACCATTAAAATGAGAGGTTATAACTTGGCAATAGGTAACTATGGCAGAGTTGTATTTAGTGAATAAGTGGCTAACACACATGATTATAATAAATTGTGGTTACATATACAAAGAAGGATTTGATGGCTCAACATTCACCACTAAAAAACTTAGTGGCATAATCAAAGTAATAAGTAATATATTATAGTCTAGGAACATTACCTTATATTGATCTCTTCTAGAAGATAGAGATACCATGTCCCAACATATCATATCTACTCCCCAACTTAGGGATGTAAGTAACCTTTAGCCTCTAATGTATATATGTTGTATTTTTATTTGGATGTATATGAGATGTATAATTTTTTTTATCTATATATATCATTTATTTTGCACATTTTTCTCTGCAAGGGATATGTTGATTTGATTTTTAATTTATATAGCATTGTAACATGATTGCATACGATATCATGATTTAATTTTATGTCTTGTATGTTCCATTAATTTATATAAAATGTGAGCATATATTATAATAATAATAATAATAATTTTAAAAATTAAATAGATATAAAAATATGGCAAACAAAAGATGCACAGTAATATTATAAGAAAGATATTAAATGTAGATAGACATAATATATCTAAAGTAATTATAATATGTGAAATGAAAGTAATTGATAATCAGAATATACAATGTAAATAGATAAATAAATATAAGACAAATAAATAATAAAGTGACATTGAATGTAAGTAAGGGGGAATGGATTCTAACCAAAAAAATGTGAAAACAAAGGTTCAAACAATATCCAATGTAAAATATATTAAGAATCAATTTAAGTCTATAAAAGGACATGTAATCGACAAAAAAATTATTGTAAAACATCCACTACAAGTAGATAAGGAAATTATAAGATAAATAAAGGATTTGTAGATAAGTATAAAATTATTACAAGACATAACATGAAAGTAGATAAAATTTAATTCTAGGACAAACATAGGATACAAAAAATTGGAAGCAAGAAAATGAGTAACACTATCATAGAAAGACGTCTCATAGAAAGACACTATCATCTAATTACAAAACTATTTTGATAAATATGGTGTGTATGTAAAGGAAACAAAAATTTTTGAGGAGGGACTAGTTGTATTCACCAAGGTCTTATGATTCAACACATAAATTTAAAATCTAAGAGGTGTAATAATGAGATCTATGATTCAAATATAAAGAAAATAGATAGAAAAAGGGATGATAAAGAAGAGGGAGGTGATAATATAGTAACAATATCCATCAAGGGAATATTTATAATGACAAGATAAAAAATGAGGCAAAGTTCCATAATGGTGACATATAAATCCTTGGAAAAAATAAGACACTCTAATCAAGTGGGAAGGTCTTAAGATATTTCAACATCAAATATATAGATAAAATCACATAGAAAGCATACATATTAGGCTAAAAAGTGAAGTATAATGATCATCCCATTAAGGCTATATGCTTAAAAATGTAAAAGGATCATACCTTCCCACATGTTTCACACTCCTCATGACCCTAATGAATCCATTGGTCAACTAAAGGATTAGGTATTAACATTAGAAAGTAGGTATCTCTAATAATATATATGTAAATCCTCATATTTTGGTTCTCTAGCTTAATGTATGAGGTCAAATATGGATTTTGAATTTTAATAGGATAGGGGACATGATAATGATATGATCACATATTTTATTGTGATTTTAAATTTTGAAATTTCATTTTTATTTTTATTTGATATCTTGGATTCATAATTTTATGGATTTTTATATTTTTTTTCCTCCATATGGATTTATAAAACCAATAATTAGTACTAAATAGAACCAACACAATATATCTTACACCTATCAACTAGAGGAGTGATAAGGGCAAATAAACTTAAAAACTCCTATATTTACACTTAAGAAGAGAGTATAATATCATATTTGACAAAATGTCTCTCAATTGGAAGATAGGAAATGGAATGATGGGTATTATCAGAGATATAGAAATGTAAAGTGATATCATGACTAAATGTGAGTATTTGATTACAAAAATGAAGTTTTTTTCTTCAGATAGAGTAGGCATAAAGGGATATAGAAGTAAATGAGCATGTAAGTAAACTAAGATAATAAGTGCAAAAGGATGGGATAATACCATAAGAGGAGGTGATATGAAGGATGATATTAATATCAATAGATAATCCACATTAACCTATAATCGGTCTATCACAAGCAATGATAAAGTAAAACCAAGAGGTGAAAAGATAAACCCAGTAAGGGAATGTAATAAAAATTAAGCTACCAAAGAGTCCAAAAAGGTGGTGGAAATGACTAAATAAACCCTAGATGGAAAGAAAAAAGGTGATAAAAAGTAAAGAACATGATACATGAAAATTAAAGAGAAAGAAATAATCATTTTATTATGTTATTTCCAAATATATGAAATGGAGATGATAATCATGTCAGGAGTAGGATCTCTCAGAGCATGAAAGGTGATGACATCAGTGATGACAATAACATGTGTGTTCATCACAGGGAAGGAAATGAAAGAAGAAGGGTTTTTTTGTGTTGGTAAGAAGAATTGATAGATTTCCAAACCTAAGAGTGGATCAATGGGTTGACATGGGAAGACCATAAATAACTATATAAAAAACTTTGTGCTTTTGGTACACTCGGGAAGGATTTTTGGTAAAATTTATACCCTAGCCTCTACCTTCAATATTATGATGAGGTGAAAGGTAGGGTGTATAGGGGTTTTGAATCCAATAAAGGTTTTAAATAGGTAATTTTGTGATCATTTTGAGAAGATATGGCTGTAGTTATTAGATTTTCTCCTCATTAGAGTGTAAAAATTTTGGATGAAACTTTTTTTTAGAATACCCTAATATAGTGATTACTATAGGCTAATTATAATTTAGAGAAATTTAATTTCCTCCCTTATTTTTGATAAAAAATGATATAATTCATGATTAGATTAGGATAGGGATGAAAATATTATAGGTTTTACAGTAGGCATAGGTGCTAAGGAAGATCTTAGTGAAGGTTATCAACACAATCCATATTCAAGTTATCATTGGGAAGTAGAGGTGTACTTAGGTGATATTAATTTAAATTTGGTGGTAAAATAAAATAATTTTTATCTCCCAGATAATGGCCAAGACCAGTTCACAAAGGATATGGAGTGATGCTCTCTAGTGGGCATATTTTGGGGTTAATGATCATAAGTATGTGGTTTGATGGACAACACCTAGAAAGGTATCAAGTAAACTTCATTAGAGTTACTCATAAGTGATTTTTTATCTTTCATTTCTAGTCAAGTGAAGATTGAGATATTGTTTGGTCTTATGCACCTTGGTTACATGGGAGATCAGGGCTAATTATCTATCCTTGGAGGCCTCTATTTAATAATTTCATAGTATTTTAGATTGAATCCCCATCTATATTTGACTATATAATATGTATTTTCTACTAAGGAACTCAAAAACTATCAATATTATTGTTTATAAAGTAGGTTATTTTGTTAATATTGACCCGAATATTGATGGTAATTAGAAATTTTTTTCTAAGGTCTACATTATTTTAGACTCTTATTACCCAGTTTCCAACTCTATTTAAGTTTCTTTCAAACATGTAAAATGGATATAAAGAGTGTGTTTATAAGGGATACATTTTATGTGTAATAATTTAGGGCATAACATTGTAGCATGTTTATTTATTAAATCTTAAGGGTAGTGCTCTATATTACTTCAGAAATAGATCCTAAAAGCTTCAACCATAGTCCCTATGGTCAATATTATTTATGAACAAGATCCCAAAGGTAATTCCTAGTAGGGAAAGTGAATGGAGTTAATTTATATTCTCTAATGTCTATGTATAAGGATCCTTTGGAAAAAATGTGATAGTGAAGTATCTTATGGAAGCTCAAGTATATACATATCCAACAAGCCCAAAAAAGATGGAGGCAGAGATGGAGTGTCCACCCTTTAAACTTAAGTAAGAGGCAGATGAAAATGTTTAAAAACAATGTGAATAATTGGCCTCTAAATATATTATCACCCTTTCTCATAAGAAATAAGTGTTAACTATACCCAACTATAGATCCTATAGGCATAAATTAAGGTAGATAGAGGCAAAGTGATTAAAAATTGATGTTTTGAATTCTATGGATGGAGGTTCCTAGTGGAATATGGAAGCCCTACTATTTAGAAGAGGAAGGAGTGTGTTTTCCAATCATAACTAATTGAGCTCAGGATGAGAGTAGCTATCTTATTTATTATCTATTCTAGATTACTTATGGTTTGGTTTGTAGCATTTATGTTGATTTTAGAGGGTTAGTTTTCTTTGTTATTTGTGAGCCTTTGATTCACTATAACTCTTGTTTGTACTTTGGATATTCTCAACATGTTTTTGTTTTTGGGTTTTTAATAAAGGGTGAGGGACCCATATAAACCTCAATTATCAATAAAAAAGAGTGATAAATAATAAAATGCTAAAATATAATTAAATAATATCCAACATATGAGAAATATGAATTATATAGTAAGTATATAACAACTCATAAATGTATCATAATATCATTTATTTTATCATCAACCACATCATAATTTTTTTTATATATTTTATATAATACCTTAACCAAGATCTCTTATACTCTCTCTAAAATATGCATAATTAAATCCTTTGAATAACCTTGATAGATAATTTAGGAGTGTTATATTTTTAAGATGTTAATTCTCTAACTATGAATAAGGTAAAATTAGAAGGAAATATTTAGGCCTAAGTGGTTCTATTTTTAGGTTAGGATGTCCCTCCATCCTATGAACATGATATGATGGTTCTAGAGGAGAATAATGGCTCTACATTTCAAAACTATGGATATGATAATGATAACACTTATTCATATGTGGAGAGGGAGGATAATCATGCCAAAAATAATAATGTTCCCATTTTCTATGGGATGCTTTCAGGATTTGTCTTTAGTGGTGGAACACTTGGCTAAGGGGGATTATGTGGTGATTCATGATGAAAAATATTTGAATTATTTTTGGGATCCTAATTCTCTAGCCTCAATAAATTATACAAATTATATTGAATTACTATACACTTGTCTATAAAATGGGTAGAACACTCATGCCAAATATAATAATGCTCCTTATTATTTAGGATGTATGTCAGGTTTGTATTTGGAGGAGGCATATCTAACCAAATAGGGAAATTTTATAGCCTCAATACCAAGTAAATCCAATTTTTTAAAGATATCAATAATTATTCATAGAATAAGTACTAGTCTCATGAAAATAAAAAAATCACATATGTGGTGAAGACATAGGAAATGGTGGACTATCCATGGAAGGATCTTGTCCTTGTGAATTTTATCTCTCTAAATATATCTTTTATATGCTCTAAAAATACAGATCATAATCCCTAGGGAATTATGAAATGAAAAAACAACATTAGATGATGAAAACTTAACTCTTCCATTGAAATCGTCAATGTTAGTAGGAGTGGTGTCAGATCCAACATCGAGGGAAGGATAATATTTTCATTATTGGAAGACCTAAAAAGATGAATGCAATTAGTATTAGGATTGTTAAATATGATACTAATAATATATAAAAGATACAAATCATCTCACATGATAAAACAAGAAAGAGTAATCATGTAAATGTTAGATTTGAAAGATGCTTATTCATGAGATTGTATAAGGAATGCTTATAACATATGATTTACACAAGTTTTTCTTAGGCATAACCATATAATTTAGGTTCATATATCAAATACTCACTATCATAGTTGGGAGAAGTAAGATCCACTTTCATGGATTCAACCATAATGTCATTGAAAAGAGTATTAATAAGATATTTTTTTAGAATAATAATTGTCACAGGTATCTCATTAGTTTCCCTCTTGTGAAATTTGGGCCACAAGGTAAGTTAAAACTAAGATATGATACTAGGAGGAATATTGGTGGTTTTGATTTTAATATTAATCTCATTAGGTTTATCATCATAAAAATCAATAAGGTTGGGTAGGATATTCCCACAAGTTTGAGTTGACCACTATAATATAAATGAATTGACGATAAAGTCAAAATGCTAATACTCACATACTAGAATATGTGGAAGTAGTTTAAGGTTAAGTATTTTAAAGACAATGTTATTGGAGTGAATCCTAACTCTAAAGGTTAGTATCACCTTTAATTTTTAGATAAATCCCGACTAAGAAAATCTAACACATTTGAAAAAAATAAGCTATGGACATCATGGAATGAATCTAAGGGAGGACAAGAATGATGGTATAAGATAAGAGAAATTTGAAAATCACAAATTTCACCTTGACCATTATAGGAGGTACCATGATAGGAAATCAAATGAATCCTATAGGTGTAATTTATCTTCATTCATATCTTTGGTATTTACTAAAAGTGGTTTTAAAGTTGTTTGTAAAATACCCAGGGGATTTAATGAATTCCAAAGAGGAAATATAAGTACATAAACCTTCATCAATGAGGGATCTCTTGACTTTACATCACTGACTTGAAAACTAATAAAGAGAGGAGGTTCATCCACATGAATAAGGATTTTATTGGGGATCATAACTTGGATTGGAAATTTGAATGACAAGGATTAATTAGCTCATAAATTTAGATCGATAAATATTTTCATTATTATAATATAATATCCTAAAAACTAAGAAAAGCAGATTTTTTCTCCATAGGTGGTGGTTGAGAAATGTTCATTGAAAAATAAGTCTACATTAAATGATTTCAATGTGATAGGTAATCATAAGCTTAAGGAAAGGAATTTGATTAGGGAAATTATAGATTTATTCAATGGTATTTCTTCAAGGTTAAGGTGAGATGAAAATGCTTACAATTGAGAAAAAAGGTCGTAATGTGATCAAGTTTGATTATATAAAGTTTTAGACCTGATTTTTATGGTATCATCCATGAAAATATAGTTAGTTTAGCTATAAATTATTGAATTGGCACAATCAATATAGTTTAAAATTTAGAATATTATACTGACACTATTGTTATAGTTGAGATATTAGATGAATTTATCAACATAGGAAGTATATTGGTATATATATGATACTCTATCCATATAGATGATACATTATCTAAAATATAAGACTATATAAACACAAGTAATACTTTTTAAATACCATTTTTTTAACTATATAAACATGGCCGAGTTTGTCAATCTTTTATTATTTTTAAAATTTTAAATATTCTAAAGGGACAAAAATAAAATTTGACATGTAAGATAGGTCTAGAAAGTTTTTTAATATCTAGGAGGTGTCATAGGTTGAGTTTGAGTGTTTTGAAAAGAATAAATGTGGGGTATGATGTGATTTATTCCATTCATGTTAACCAAGATTTCTAAATGAGTTGAAGAATTAGGGTTAACTAAAGTTTATATGACATGAGTGGCTAAAGATAATGAGGATAATTTTATGGTTTCAAATATATAATATTGTCTTAATTTTGATTGATAATTCTTTTAGATTTATTGTGAATATGATTTTGGTTGGTTTCAAGGTGAGCATTAGCTTGGTTAAATGCATAATGGTTGAGTTTTCCCTCATAATATTTAGAAAATTTATCAAAGGCTTAATAGCATTATTTTTTCACATAATAATGGTTAAATTTACAACTAAGGATAAAATAATATGCTAGGGTGTGAATATAATGATAATTTTCATGAGAATGATGCCAATTAGTGTGAAATCAACATTATTTTTGGTTGTCATACCATCAAGGTTTTGGTAAAAAATCATTAAGTTATCAAGGCTAAGGTCTAGGAAGACATCTCATGAGCTCATCAATAATAATATGTTTACAAGTATTATCATTATTAAATTATTGAAATGAAGAGGTGGGTGAAAATGTTTATTTTAATATGTTGGGAAAGGGCCACATTTTTTAGACTTCCTAGAATGATAGTATGATATAATGAATAGTCTTTTTAGAGTCATGAAAATGATCGTAAGTGTCACTAACACCATCATCAACAATGTGATTTTTTTATTTCTCATAATAATTTAGTTATTTTACATAGGCTGAGGCACCTCAAATTGTCTTGTGAGGTGGTCTTATCTTGTAAGTTGATTTAATTTTTCCTCTAATGACATAGGAGAAAAATACCTAACTTTATATTGTAGTTTTGATTATAAAGTATTTTTAAAAAGCATGAAGAAGTTTTATTTGAAATTTTAGGTTATGATTTATTATATAGGTATTTCCAACATTTATTAAAATCCTATTTTGGCTTATTATCTACTTCCTTACAATTACCAAAGTTACCTAGGTTGTTTTTAGGTAAGTCATGGTACTAGAATTATTATGCCAATGTATTAACTAAGACTTATAAGTTGATGATATAGATAGTATTGATTTGGTTGTACCATTATAAAATATCACACATTAGGGTTTTGATAAGTAGTTTGGTAATTATATAGGTTTTAATTTGGAGCCACTCATTAAAGATATTCATAAAGGCTTTAAGGTGCAAATTTGAATTAGTAGATCCATCATAGATTATGGTAGGAGTGATTCCATAAATGTAAATGGTTTATATATGAGGTGTTATGGGTTTATTTTATACATGTTTGATGTTTTTTTTTAGATTATAAGTTGAGTGATAAAATTCTCTAGATGATCCTTAAGGGTTGTGGGGGTGAAAATTGATTTAAAATTCCTTGCTAGATTTGTTGAGGTTTATAATTCATTTTCAATAATTTATTTAAATTTTCATGAATAGGTTTAAAATTTTTGATTGCATATGATTAATTTTATTTAAATATTGCATCATTACTTAAGTAATGTTAAGTTAATTTTTATTGATTTGAGATGTTTGAGTCATATGTTGACTAGAGTGGGAAACTTGGGTATAACTAGATGTGTGATAAACATTAGTGTTGATGTTGAAAATTGGATAAATAAAGTTTACCCTAGCCATACTTGTACATAAGTTAGGAATGGCAGAATATAAATCATTGGGGGATCTTATAAAACGACTTGCCCCAAGTCCTATAGAAAACTATATTTAGAATGAGTTTCAAGAAAATGAGTCATCATGATGGCATGAATTTATTCAATGGTTTTTCCTATATGATTATGATATTATTAAAGGTATAATTTAATCTCATGAGTCTATTATATATAACATTTAGCTTCACCTTTATAATCACAATCTTTACATGGTTTCTTTCTATCTCTAGATCTTATGTTAATATTAGGGTTAGTTTAAATACCTCTTGTTTACTGCCGAATGGCATGTTTTTTGTAGTCATAGACATATTGTAATTGTTAGAATGTTTTTATTGATAAATGGAAAAATTATTTGCATACGGAATTTATATATTCTTGATAGTGTCAATCATGGACATAACATTAGTATTGAGAGATTTATATCCTTGGAAACTACCAAAGTCTTGGCCAATTTCATTTTTTTATTCCATTATAATAATATAAACAATATCCATTAAGGATGTTAAAGAAAAATAAAATTTTCAAACAAGGCATGTTTGACAAAGTGGGAGAGCTAAGAAGCTATATAAATGAAAACATAAAAATGATCCAATTCAATGGTGGGGTAATATTCATACAATGTTCACTAGAATGTGTCTAGGGTTAGTAAAATTAAAAATTTAAATATTATCTAATAAATAAAAATTGAAAAAACCATATTAGATCCAACATACATACATATATGTTGTGCCACAAATTGGTGTAGGGTTATAGGTAATAACTATTTTTAAAAATGGTATTAATGATATATTTAAGAATGTTATTTAAGTAATTGATGAATCAATAAAACCTAGATCCAAGATGTAAAAGAGGTAAAATAAATAGATATAAATTCCATTAGGTAGTAAAAAAGAGGTATCTAAACTTATGATTGTAAAAAATAGGTATCTAATTGAGGATACATTGACATAAAAAGTAACAAAAGTTAATTTAAACATAATAATATATTATATGCATATATATATATATATATATATATATATATATATATATATATATATATATATACTAAATAAAATAAAGAGTTTAGGGATAAGGATACTTACCTTGGGTTGAATTTTAGGCACATCAATCTCCCCCTTATCTCAAGTGGAAATTATGATAGATGTTGTAGGTTAGGCTCAATATGTAAAGAAGGCATAAGTATCATATATTAGGGAATATAAATACTAAGGTATACCTTTACAATATATATTCTCTCATTAAGAATATAAATATCTTGAGAAAAATACAAACCTCCACAAGTATATGTTTTTACACCTTAATTCCTCTTTTTCTACTAAAGGAAGGTTTTAGTGCACAAATAAACTAGAATGGTTTTTTACCTCAAAAAAATTACATCTAGGATTCATAAATGTATGAATATGAATCCTAAAAATTACATATAAAATGTTTTATGGACTTGATCCACACCAATATAATATCATAAAATGGAGCAAATATAATATTATGTTAGCCCATACCGATATAGTACAATGGGCATAAATTTATATTGAGCAGGGATAATACACTTGAAAAGGGACCACATGTAATAAAATGACTAAATTATCCATGGCCTATACAATATTAAAAACAAGTAACACCACAAAACTAACTCAACATGGTTGAGCTAGTCAATAAAATTAATGAAAATAGGTAGAAGAGGTAGAAAGAAGGGGGGAAAGCATTGGAGGAGGTTAGAATGATTGGATAAAAAAATAATGAGTGTAAATAGGTATAATAGGTGATCATAATAAAATATATAATAAATTACCATGAACCTTCCAACCTTGATCTCAATGCACTCCTTAGGATGTGTACTCATGGAGATTGATGCACTAATTAGTCATGTAAGAGAAACTATTAGTGACTAAAAAATATAAGTGTATACATGATCTACTCCATTAGAAAAATTAATAAAACCAAGATCATATTTAAATAGACCATCATATCCCATAATATCAAAGTATATTCCAAAATATATTTTATAAATCTAAGACTATATATAGATTAATAAGCATAAATACTCAAGCTTGAACCATTTCTAACCATTATCCCATCCTTTTCATGTCTACATGACTTTTTTTTGGATGAGTAAAGTATATTATATGAAATTTCACTTGGAATCTCACTATCTTTAAAAACAACTAAGGAGGTGCTTTCTTATTTTTAAAATAAATGACTACACTAATAAAACCATCAAGTTGGTAAGAATTAAATATTTTTAGTGTTTCTCTATGATTTTATCTATCTATCATGTAGAAATTTCCCTTGCCATTTGATTGGGTTTTATGATTTGGAATAGGTTTGGTAAATAATTTCAACTTTTTATTTAGTGGAGCTATTGATTCATCTAAATTATTTTTTTCCCTTCTACTTGAATTTTATTATTGTAAATGAGATATTGTATCTTATGGTTCTGTAGATATGAAAATATGATTTTATATGACATAATAGTATTTTACACTTAATAAATACTTTTATGTACCTAGGGATATGATATATTAATGTATATAGGTTGATAGAGATGCGTACATGTGGCACACATCACCCTTAACTAGTTATATGGGTCCAATATATTAGGATAAATCAATAACTTGTGGAACTCATGCATTGGGTAATGGTCAACCTACATTGGGATTATGAGGTTACCCATCCATTTTTAGTATATAGAGGTCTATATAAAGGAGGTGAATATTATTTAAAATGAGATCAATCAATAAATTAAGTGTTGAGTCTTTTATTTGGTAGAAGGATAGTGTAATTTGTCTCCGCAAAGTGAAATTGTGGAGTTATTCCTTCCTAAAGGAGTATTGTATGGTGTTTTCCTACCATAAGGGTATTATTCTATTTATATAAATATTGAATATTTGGGAATCTTGGCCCAATAATATCTATTATTTTTTATTTATTTTCATATTCCAATTATTACAAGTGTGGATTATAATAAGTGGTACCAGAGCATCAATTTAGGAAAATATTATGGGCAAAACCTTGATTTTGGATATTGATTATATCTTTAAAATTGTGGCGAATGTTTCTAATTATTTTTTGGAGTTGTAGAATATTTCAGTGAAGTCACAATAAAAAATTATAGGTTTTATGATTAGTTTTGAGGGAGTTATTGTTATTTTAGTGTTTTTAATAAATTCATCATATCCACCAAAATTTCAAAACATTTTCTATGATTTATTTTCTGACTTAGTATCAACATACAAGAGAATTACAATAATTTTTTTAGAATTTTATGATAGGTTTTGTGGGGGTTATCATGATTTTATGATTTTTCATAAATTCACTCTACATGGAATTTTTTTTGGCATTTTTATACTAAATTTTTATTGAAGCTACAATATCATACATGATGTATACAATAAAATTTTTGGACTGCTTGGATTAGTTTGGAATGAGTTATTGAAAATTTGGGGATTTTTCATTAGCCATAGTTTTGTTTGTTTTTATTAGAGGTAGAAGAGTGTTTTAGAGGGACCTTACCAATACAAAATAACCACCTTCATGTCTAGTAACATAGATAAAAATATTAACATAGTAAAAAAATCAAAACCACTAGAAAGAAATAACAAAGACACAATATAAAAATAGTCAATACATAGCTTACGTTATAAAGAAAATAAAATTAGTTGTTGGTTTTCATCCATTACTCATATGATGTGGACAAATACTCTATCATACTTTGTAAATTATTATCCAATCCACCAACCATTTTCTCATTTTCATTCATAGCGGTAACTTCTTTAAGCTTCTTCTTGGGCCTAGTTTCATCCTCACTTTGTTTGGCATTATTAAAAAATTAAAACAAACCTTCTATACTTTGAATTACATTATTTTTTGTTACCTTGCTGAAACTAAAAAGAAGATTACGTTTTTCCTTGAGTTCTCTTTTTTCCTTCTCTAACATATTAATTCTATCAGTAAGAATCTCAATTTGAGTAGCCATTTCCACTTCCATCTCCCTTGTGAAAAAAAGCCTATTTTTTGTTAAAATTATTGATATCTTGTTTTATTAATGTATGATCCTTAATAAACCAACAAAGGAAATATTTATGTAGATTTACCTCATCCTCCATTAATTCCATTCTACTTTGATTTTTAACTATATCCTTCATTAAGTTCAAATCAAAGTTGGCCTAAACATTAGAATGAGGATACCCTATTTATACACCATCATTATCTTCATTTCCTTTTATACCTATTTCATCCTATTTTGTGTCTTCTCCAATTATAGGTGAATGAGTCTTGATTGGAGTATCATGTTCTTCAACTATATACTTGTCACTCTTCTCAAGATCAATCAAGCATCTCCTAAAAAATTTTATCATTGAATGAGCCCTCTTCCATATAATTGAACATATTATGAGGTGATATAATTTTTATATTTTTGTCAATGATGTGTCCAAGGTGACCAAGGATGTTGATGAGTTATCATATGTGCTATAATGACAGTGACAAAGTGTACTTCAATGTTCTTCAGTTTTCTTGCATAGTTCTTTAGTGTTTGACTTGGATAGGTAGATGGTGGATGTTATTGATGGTATGGTAAATTTTTAGAGACCATATTAGGTGTTACTAGTGTTTATATTGGTTATGTAAGTTAAATTAATTCATTAGAGCAGTCATATATGTGTCTAGGTTCAAGTAGTCATCTAGGTAGACAAGGCTAAGTAAATAGTTTGATGACATTATATTTCATACATGTGAAGGTTTTAAGATGGATGGATTCCCATATGATATTTTATCATGTGGTTAAAATTTTATGTCTAGACATTTAGTGTATAAAAAGTTATAACAATGCAAATTTGGCCTCTCAAACAAAGTTCACTAAGTTCCCATAGCCAAATTTGTGATATCAAAGATCTACGATGAGTGATTAATAATGTGACGAATATATATATGGTGAGTTATTTATTTTACCAGATAAGGATATAATTTTGAGTGAGTGATCATGTAGATAGAGATCAATGGTGTGAATGAAGTCATTTTGTCAAAGGTTCCTGAGATTGCACGTGTTAGTGACATGTGTCTCAATCACGATGATTTAATAGAAGATAAATAATAAATGGATGTTCATGTATATGGAGATTAATAGTGTTGTTTTATTCAAATATTTAATTATTATAAGTCATGTGGGACTACCAAGTGGTGCAAGAGTGGGAACTAACAACAATGTGCTCAGAGGCACGCAAGGGTGCCAAGTGTCTTAATCATGGAAGCACATATCAATGATAAATTGTGAGAATTAAATATTTAAATTTAGGATTATCTCAAGGAGATATATGGAATGAATTTTATCAAGTTTCTATGGGAAAAAATATTAAGTAATGTGTATGCAATTTTTGCAATTACCAGAGATCGTTGGTATTTGAAATTAACAAAGGAAAATCTAATCCTATGTATTTTGCTTATATATTTTGATCTAAGGTGAATTTAAAGGTGATGTAAAAGGAAAATTTGTAAATTAATTCAGGTATAATATAAAAAACTTATTATAATATTTTAATTTTTGTATAATTGTAGTTATTGATCTTCAAATTTGACTGTGTTTGACCATGGTCTACAAGTGACCTGAGAAGGATACTTGAGTTGTTCTTGATGGTATTTTGATATTTTAAAATTAAATAACTATTGGAGAGTATTTTATTCTACATTATGACCATATATTTTTATTTTTTAGGTTTTAAAAATATATATTTAGTATGAACAAATGCTTAGAAGTTGACTATTTTTATTGAATACACTAGCAGTTGGAGTGACGATCTTGTAGAGGTAATTTTAAGGTGTTATAAGAATATTTGAGGAAAAAAATGATTATTAATATTTAAAATAAGTATAAAATGTTAATTAAAATTTATTTTAGATCTTATTTTTCCCATATTGAGTTTTTGTGAGTCAAAATAACTTGACTATATTTTGACTATATATGACCAATCTGAGTGGTCTTTTTGAGAGAGTTGATTTGAGTGATTAAAGCTTATGTTGGAATGTAAAAATAAAATGGAGGTGTTTAATAGGTCATAAATGTTTAACCCATGTTATTTAATCATATTTATATGTGAAATATTTTATTTTTTGCTTCATAAGTTTGAGACTGTGTTTTTTGTGTTTGAAGTCCTAAAGAGCAAGGAGAACTAATTGGTAGGTTCAATTATTGATTTGGTGTTTTAGGTGACATGGAACCATGAGGGAGTTATAAAGGTATATTTTATATATTTTTTATATTTTATAATCATTTTTGTAATTTTAAGGTGGTCCAATAGGTTGCAAGAGTAACGTGTGGATGTGAAGGCCTAATTGTTTTGGGTCTCTAAAAGGCTTAATGGAGGATTTGAGTATTAAAGACTATGGATGACCTATGGATGGAATTTTACAACCATGTAACATGTTTGGATACATATTTAAATTATAATACAATTATGGTGAGCATATTTTCTGACCAAGATGTGTTAGACTAAGAAAGTGGTATAAGTACAAGGCATATTTGGGTTGTTTGAGAATGAGCAAAAGTGTAGATGAGCAAAATATTTTTGAAGGTTGTGAGAGAAATGTGGATGTATTTATAGGTAGACAAGAGTGTGGATTCATGTATGAATTTTTGGTAATAATTATAATGTTTAATTTATATGTTTGATGCATGATAATAAGCAAAGGTGTGTAGATTAATCCAAAAGTTGGTTTTGAATGCCTTGCTTGTGTATGAATGTTTGAATGAGTGAAGAGGATTGAAGGAGGTTGTTTCATAGGATTTATCCATTGGATTGAGAACTAATTAGAGTTATATAGTTGTTCATTTCATATATTTTGTGTTGGTGCTCAACATCTTAGGCAAGTTGGTGCTTGTCATCTTTAGGGGTTAGTGGTCCTTGTGAAGTGGGTGCTTCACTAAATTATAATGTTAGTAATAATATTATAGGACAAGTAGTCCATGTGTTTGTAAGATTGAGAGTGGTTTTTATCCCTCAAGAGGGTTACCCACATAGATCTTGTGTTATATTTCTTATCTTTTATGTTCATTTTTATGAGTGGGTTATTTGCTTCTTGATTGCTTATGATGTATGACTAAGGGTTTGAAGGATTTAGATTGAAGTTTTGAAATATATTGATTCACTAATTCACCCCTTTTTATCAGTTATTATACCTCTAAAAATAAAATCCTCAACCTTCTTAGGTTTAGTTTTAAAACTACTTCTCAAAATCTATCTGGGAGGCCCAATGGGAGAGACATTTGCATGGAAATGCTTCTTTTTAACAATAGAATAATGAGGAATAGGGTTATGAGCATGTAAAAACTTTTATATAAGTAAAATAACAATGTGATGTAGTGGCTCTATTTTATTTCCCATTTGGACCTATTTTATAGAATATTCTAAGGAATGTAAAATATAAAAAGGAATGCTAACATGGATCTTATGACGAAGATAATTCAGGAAAGGGAGATGATATTAATATACTACTTTATATCATCCATCAAGGGTAATATACCTTATGATTTTCTCAACCAATTCATTGAATAGAACTAGGAAATACTCTCTTTTATATCCTCCTTGGGAAACTATGATATTTTAATCACCCACCAAAAACTTGTCCTTTTCCTATGCAAGATTCATAGTCAATCTTATATATTTATTTTCTTTAATTTTTAGCCCAATAACCCTAGAAATTATCTCTTCAATGATTTCAAAAAAAATGTTACTGATATTAACCACCTGATCCACCCAATTCTTTACAAATTGATGTGAGAGATATGTATCATATCCATAAATATGATCAATAAAGTTGTTAATACCCCCTCTATGTATAATTTTCCAAATCTCTAGCTTTTTCCTGATATGATCCACATTATCCACTCTATTTATATCACCTCCCATGGTAGAATACCTATTTTTAGACTTTTCCAAAACTATGCTTGAAGGGCTACCAAAGTAATTAAATTCATAAATACTAATAGACTTGAAATGATTATAATGTTGTTTGATTGGGTAATGATGAGAAAAAGTATACCATTTGTTTCTATTATTAAAAACTTTATTATTACTCCACACAATTTATACACCCATTTTAAAGCATGAAATAACATGCCAATCCTGATCATAGATCTAATTCCTTCATGACTGGAATGATGATGCTACATTTATCCTTGATGATAATACCATTGACATGATTGGGTCAGACCTCCAAGTTATTAAAAATTTTAAACTCCTTGGCCTCTACCCCACTATTAGCAAAGGTATCAACCAACATATTTCCCTCTCTATAAGTATGTTGAAAGACAACCTTCTCAAATCCTTTACTTAAATAAATTATTTCATCTATTATATGTTTTATAGACCAAGAAACCACATTTTTATTATTGATATAGTTAATGATATTTATATAGTTCCACTCAATACAAATATATTGGCGACCCAACTCAAGATCCACTTGGATCCCCCACAAGGCTACTAAAAGCATTTTAATGTGAGGAAGATATTTATTATAGAGAATGGTGGATCATTTTTAATGAGTATAATATTTGAATAATTTGGTGGGAAAAATGTTTTTCAAAAATTTAATGGTATTATAACACTTTGGTGGGATGAACTAGGAGTAAAATAATGGAATTTTTCATGGGAAGAAATAGAATAGGTTATCATAGATCAAAGAGACAAAGAATCTCAATATGATGAAAATGAAGAAGAAGAAGAAGAATAAGAAGAAGATGATGAAAATAATTATGATGATAATGAAAAATAAAGTGATGATGATAAACATAAAAAATAAATATAATAAATTAATGACAATGAGGAAAACCATTTAGGTGATGATGATGAAGAAGAAATAGATCATATTGTTGATGATGAGGAGGTTAAAAATGGTGTAGAAGGAGGGGTAGAAGATTTTGAAGAGTAATAAGGATTAAATGACAAGGATTTGTGTTGGGTGAATATTGTCAACTAACTGATAACAAAATGGGTATAACAACCACAATACAAGGAGATTTATGCCATAAAAAGCGTAGGTTTACCACATCTTAATGAGATATATCTCTCCTCTCATCAAGAGGAGGTTCCCTATGAATTAATTATATGTTATATATGTATATAAATAAATAGAAAATAATACTCAGGGTAGTATAACACCACCCATCTCTCTTTTTTTAGAGATGATGTCCAAAGAACAAAAGAAAGAGGTCCTGGTCAAAGGCTGAAAGCATTCCTCTTCTTTCAGGAATGGTATCCAGCATGGAGGAGAAAATCCCCTAAAGTAGTAACAAAGTCCACAAGGAAACCCATGAAAGCACAAAGTCTTCCGTTGCCTCATTCACTAATTCGAAACACATGTAATAGCAGAGTGAAACAAAGCCCAAAGTATTCACCTAAAACTACAATGAAAAAAAAAGGGTCACCAAGATAAAATCAGCTCAAAGTCTTTCTTTTATCTTTTGAAAACATCTTTAGATAATTTCAATACTCACAATTTACTTATTAAATCGAACAGATGAGAGATTATCAGGAAAGATAACATAAGAACTATTTCCTAAGTAACACAAATTACTTCAACACGAAGTCTGAAATAAACCTATTTCTCATTCATTTGATAAAAAATGATTTACAAATTGAGCACAAAGTCTCAAGAAGTGTTTCAATTTCAGCAGATTTTTTGCTCTCAATTATCTAGAGATACTTTTACAAAAGAGGTTCCCTCTATATATAGGGAGAAAACTTCAAAATTGGAAAAAGATTAAAATATGAAAATATCTAGTCAAAAATGAGTCATCATTGACTTTAGGATATTTTTTGAATTTTTACATGTAATTACATATTAAAAAAGTGCATGTACTTTTACATGACAAAAGTACATGAGAAGAAAAAAAGAAGAGAGAATGGAGGAATGATTTAACTCTTGCTACCAGACTTCTTCAGATGAGCATCATACATGGTGATAGATGCCTAAATTCCTATACTATCTGGTGTAATGGTATTTTTGAAGATCACTTTGGCTCTGATTGTAGCATGTTTCAATGTTGTGATTGCTTTGGCATGACTAGTTAACCTAGTTATTAGATTATCTAGAGTTAACTGAGTATCTAAGATGTCATCCATAGAAGTCTTTGAAAATGCTTTCTCTTCGAAATCCCTTTGGATCATAACTTTGAATTCTCAAATCATCTCTTCTACTAAAAGAAATTGATTATCTCTAGAGGTGAGATCGCAAGGCAATTCCTCTAATCTATTCAACAGGCTAGTGTCACTTTTCTCACTAGTGTCCTCGGAAGACTTGAGATCTTCGATCAGCTCCTTAACTACTTGGATTTTGTATATAAGTGATTCTTTGATTCAACATAGGAATATTTGTTGGCAATGATGTTGATCGATACCAAGGTGCATTTCTTCAGATCCTTCATCTCTACCCACTTGCTAAGAATTTATTTGTACTGTCAATATCTTGAAAAATAAGAGAGATGAGGTCTTCTAAATCTATCCTTATTTTCTTCATCTTCTCTATCTTCTCAGCAACTTTTGTAAGCAAGGAAATTCCTTGTGTATGCATCTTTTCTATATAATCTTCAAGTACTTTTCTTTTCATGTAGGTTTTCTCTACTTTTTGGATAAGATGATCATCTATGGAAAAGGCTTCTGAGGTCACTGATTCAAGAGCAAAAGTGAATCTCGTGACTATCATAGTTAATTGTTCTACCTTTGCCTTGTAATAATTTTTCATTTCCTTCTCCCTGTCAAATTTCTAGACCATGATATCCATTTCTGACTGTAGGTCACTCTTTACACCCTCGTGAGTTAATTTCCCCAACTCAAAATGAGAAATGGAGTAGTTTCTCATGTCAAAACCTTCTAGGGTTGCATCTTATGGAGGTTTGGCTATCTCTAGAAATTTGTGCCCCTTTTCTTCAACCATTTTTGAAAGGATCCTTGGTTTATTAGGGGTCTTAGCTTTCACTGACACTATTTTTCCAAAATCAAAGTCATCTATAGAGATGGCATGCTTCTTCCTTTTGGGTGTGAAATTTGATAACCAAGGTGGGAGAGTAGAAGCACTTACTGTGACAACACTCCCTATAGCTAGTGTTACTAGGGTAACGTCTGCACTACCAATGGGAACAATGGGCGTAGTGGGTATAACAGGTGAAACTATATCAGTCGCTAGTTGGTCAATGGTGGAACTTTCTCTGATATTGAAAGAGGAGATGAGAGGCTAGGGATAGATCTCGAAGAGAAAAGGACATATCCAAAAGCACCTTGAGGATTGCCAAAAATAAATCTAGAAGGAGAGGTTATTGCAGAAGAAGGAACACTAATGGGAGAAAGAGGTAAAGGAGATGCCACAAGGGATTAGGGTGATGAAGAAGAAACCCTTACAAGTGGTTGTGCCCCTTCTTGGGGAGATAGAGTCTCAGTTATATATTACTCTGAAGTCCTGTCATCTATCTCCATCTATTTTATTATCTATTCTTGAGTGCTTTGTTCTCTAGCTCCCATAGCTATTTATTCTGGCTCCTTCTCAGCAACCTTCAATTTCTTTGACACAAAGATGATTATATGTTTATGAGGTCTAGAAGGATAAGGAATGTCACTTTTATTCTTAGTTCTATTCTCTTCTCTCTTCCTTGTTTCTTCTTGGAATTTAGCCTCTGATCCTGTGATGAATTCCTTTAATGTGATTCCTTTGGCCGCTAGCCAATCATTGGTGTTAGCCAATATTAGTTTGAATCTCTTTCTTAAAGAAGTCAATTCCTTTTGGGACCACTGAATTAGAGGAAGAGGAGAGTTAGAAACTTTTTTAGCCAAGTATCTACTGTTAATTATATTTTTATCATCAACCAATCTAAGGGGAATATCTGCAAGCCCTAGGTATTTGATCTACTCTAGAGTCAGCCTATTGTAGTCCATTCTTCTGATCTCTTCTGCTCTTCTCAAGTCTATCCAAATGTCTGCAATCATGGGCTCATGAAACTGAGTCTTTCTTCTGATCATATCCTTGACACTTTTGTAGTCAAAATTGGGCCTTCTTTTGAATTGCTTCATGGTGACTAGTTGCATTTTTGTCTCCATCACCCTTGCTTTAGCAACGATTAAAACTGAGTATCTACCAATTTCTATTAGGAACCTAAAACCTGGCTTCTTAAGTTCCATTTTCTTAGTGTGTATGACAATAATTTGTCTACATAGCTCCATTAGGACTAATTTGTCAAATGGAAATTTGGGGAGCATGTAGGGATAGCCTTGGAAAAAACCAACTCGTAGATAGCAAAAGGAGGGAAATTGTAAAAACATACAGCCAAAATCATTGACAACCATCCAAGCTTCATCTGATACTCTTTTCTATTCTAGCTAAGGATCAAAAAGGCACAAAAATATCGTGAAGAAGGCATCATTTATCCTCCTAAAGTGACAGATTGATCCTTTTAATGTTAGCTGAGGGTAATATGAATAAATCAGGGTGGTTCTTCTGTCTCATTCTGTTGTCAAACTTGGAAAGGTTTGCTTTGAATCTATGATGTATACTAAGTATGAAGTCATATAGAACTTCAAAGTAGTAGACACCTTTGTCAACTACTCATGAAGAGCGTTGTTGATCTGCTCACCCTAGAAGATGACTTTTTTCACTTGTAGAATTATTTTAATAAAGGGATACATCCATTCATGGAATTGGGAAGAATATGGTAGACCTCATACTCTACTGACAAGAGTAATTAAGTCACCAACTTCTTCTATGAAATCACTTCTCAGAAATTTTTTTGGCCATCTAGACAAGTTGGCTCTGGGAGTCTTGAGCCATATGTTGTTCATCACCTTTTTTGCCCTCTTGAGATCTTTGTCATACTCTTTTTGTGCCTCAATGAAGTCAATTTTTATCACTTTAGTAGCAAGAGGGCACATGAAAACTTTATCAATAAATTTGGGGTCCAATCAAATTATCGTGTTACCACTGGCATCTGATACTGTCCTGGTCTCTCTATTATAGAACTGGGTGCATTGAAGGATGAACTTTGTGTGATGCACCACTATAGGAAAAGAGGAGACTAGATGGATGTTACTCTTAATGATTCTTTTCATCTCTGATCTTGGGTTTTCTGCCTTGGTTATCTCCACAAACTCGGCCATATCCATGTGGTAGATCTTTGTGTCTTTAATGTCATCAACATTAGAAGTGACTAAGGTGATTGGAAAAACACCTTGATACTAGTACTTCATGGCCTTCAAATTATTCAAAGAAGTTTTAGTCATTAGGATGAGCCTTTGTTGAGAGGGTGCTGATGAAGGAGAATCCTCAGGGAGAACTATGATAAGAATCATGATCATGTAATTAGGGAAAAATGGGCAATTTAGGGAAATTGTGCATCGGGTGATCATGACCAAGGAAGGGCACTTGACACAGTCAAGGTGCGAGTGGGTTAGAAAGTGAGAGGAAAATGGGGAAGAGGTGAAAAATGAAAGGAACAAAAATTCTCTAGCATTATAAAAAATGGAGAAAAAGATGTAAGGGTAGTGAAATTCACCGCCCTAGCACGTGGGACAGTCTGCATGCATATGTGGCAAAATTATTTGCTTGTGCATGCGAGATGAAAATGCATCGGTGGAAAAATTTTCCACCTATGCATGTTGGGTCAGAATGTGTAAGGGTGGAAAATTTTTCCACCCTTGCATGTGAGATGAAAAGGATATGTGTAACGGTGGCAAAATTTGCCACACTTACACCTTGGTCAGGTATACCTGCATCGGCAAAAATTTTTGTTGCCAGTGCAAAAGAGGAGAAACGTAGTGTTAGGGTGGTGAAATTTGCTTCCCTTACATAGGTATTAAGATTCGAGAAATGAGGGTGGTGAAAATTGCTGCCCTAACATGGAAGAAGAGGATGGATAGTTGAACGGGGAGAAAGTGAGGAGGGAAGGAACGTAGTGGGAGGAGACAGGTGCCCCATCGGGAAGAAGGAAAGAGGGGGGAAAAGAAAAAAAAAACAAAAATAATACCTTAAAAAAGAGGAAGAACATAAAATAAAATGCAAAAAAAAGACCTACCTAGAAAATGATGCATGATGAGAGGTTGAATCCAATGAAAAATGCTTCTTCCCACTTGCTGGATCATCCAAAGGTAGATGGAAAGAGGAGGATTGGAAGAAATAAATAAAAATAAACCAAAAAGAGGATCAAATGGGGAAAAAATTGGACCCAACCACTCAACACGTGTGGCCATAAATGCCATGCACAAAAAACAAGGTAGTGTAGGGGTGGTAAAATTTGTCGCTCCTACAATGAACTTTAAAAGACATGCATGGGTGGCAAAATTTGTCGCTCCTGCATGGGAAGGATTAAAATGTAGGGGAAAAAAAATTTATGCTCCTAAATTTTAGATGCAAGGGTAGTGAAAATTTTTGCTCCTACATGGAGAAGGAAGAGAAATGCATTGATGGCAAAATTTGTCGCTCGTGCATGAAAATTTAAGAAAAAAGACTAACTCTGGGAAAAGGAAATTTGTCCCCTGGTTGCATCGAGACTATAACAACTTTCACATTTTGGGGAAAACATAACAAATAGATATTATGAACTTTGAATGATGCCAGTTGAGCAAACATGAGAACAAGAAAAACTTGTCTCAAAAAATAAACTTAGAGAGAAAAAGGTGAAATAAACAAGTTTCATAGGGGTTGTTCTAAAAATGAGCTAAGCTAATTTTGGAAACAATAGCTGGCTCTTGTTGGAGAACTTCCATTTGATTGAATCAATCAATGAGAGTAGAAACTAATCTCTAAGTGCCTTCATCCAAGCCACTGGGCTATGGAGTCATGCTAAAAATGAAAGAAAATAAACAAAACATAAAAACTATACAAATATAAAAGTAGATCCATCTAAATTTCAAGGATTGAAATGCTTCAGATGCTGCCCACTATGGGGTAGTGAAAATGGTGCTCCATCTTGATACTCCACCAAGAAGATATTCTCACCATAGAGTTGTCGAATGGTAAATGAACCTCCACATAAAGAATCAAATTTTCCATGCATTCCCTTTGGTTCTCTCCTCTTGTCCCACAACAAGACTTGATCTCTAATTTGAAAATCATGAACCTTAGCCCTTTTGTAAAAAAGTTTCTTCACCTGATTCAGATTTACCATAATCCGGTCCACCACCATGGTTCGTTGCTCATCCAATTCAGTTAGACACATTATCCTTTTGTTGATTGAATTTTTGAAAGTTAAATCTTTGATTTCTTTGGCTAACCTGAGTGTTGGTAGTTCTAGAGTGATAGGTATCTCCGCATTCAAGCCGTACAGAAGTTAGAATGGCGACATGCCTATGGCCCTCTTGGGTGTAATCCTATTTGCCCATAAAGCATCAAATAGTGCTTTATGCCAATTTCTCTAATTGTCATCTACCAATTTCTTGATAATAGTAACTAGGTTCTTATTGCTCGATTTTGCTTGGCCATTCCCTTGTGGGAAATAATCTGAATTATGGGATAGGGTAATTCCATAATAAAAGTAGAATTGAGTAATTTCATGTGAAGAGAAATAGGATGCATTATCTGTTATAATTTTAAGTGGAACCCCAAATTGGGAGATGATATTTTCCTTAAGAAAATTACACACCACTTCAGACATAGCGTGATTGGTTGCGATGGCTTCCACCCATTTGGTAAAATAATCAATTGTCATGAGGACATAATCATGTCTAGCACTCAAAGATGGGTTCACTGTGCTAATGTAGTCAATACCTAGCTATTGAAAAGGCTCTTTTATTATTACTAGCTTGAGGGGTAATGTGGCTAGTTTAGGATTTTTGACGAACTGTTGACACAATTCACATCTACGCACCCATTTATGGGCATCTTGAAACAACATAAGCCAATAATACCTTGCTCGTAAAATTTTATGCACTATCACTAGTGCATAAAAATGTCCTCCATAGGTTAAATTGTGGAAAGACTCCAAAAGTTTATCTTGTTGTGCCTTATCGACACAATGAAGAAATACCCCATCCAGGGTTCTTTTATACAAACCATTATCCCATAAAACATAGCTAGCAGCTTTTAGTTTAACATTCCATTTTTCCTTATAAGAGAGATGAGTGGGAGACTCACCATAGGTCAGAAAATGAGTGATGTCAGAATAACACTCATCAATAGTGGCAACAAAGAGGACCGTAGGCATGTCTTCGATCTCCATTTCTTCATTTTCTACTCCCTTGGGAATGTTGTCAGCAGTCAACTAACAAAGACCCTTTTCCTACACAAGTTTGGTAGGTTTGATGTCTAGATCAAACTCCTAAATCTTAATAATCCAATTACCCCTCTTTTTACCAAACTCTTGTTGAGTCAAAATGGACTTCACTATTGTATCAGGCACCAAAACCTCAGTATGTGAGTTCAGGATATAAAATCTGAAATGTTTAACTACTTTGACCACTGCATACGCATGCTTCTCCATGTTTGAATATTTTAGCTCGTGAGCCTTGAGTGGACAACTCATGAAGGAAATAGGAGATTCCACACCTTCTTGGTTCTATTGAACTAAAATAGCTAAGAGTGTATGTTCAGAAGCATAATTGTATATTTTGAAGTTTTTGGTGTAGTCTAGACAAACCAGAATTGGTGCACAAGCGATTACTTCTTTAATGTCTTTGAATGCTCATTTGCCCTCTATAGTCCACCTGAAGGTAGATTTACCTTTCATCATATTGACAATGTGCCAAGTTTTCTCAGTGAACTTAGGGATGAACCTTCGAAGAAAATTCACCTTTTCAAAGAAAGAGTGAATCGTAGTTTTACTGGTAGGCAGAGTAAGCTCTTGGATGGACTTGACTCTTTTTGAGTCAATTTTTATACCTTCTTGGGACACAATATGTCTGAGAAATTTCCCTTCTGTCACCCCAAAGATATATTTTTTGGGATTTAGTGAAATACCATTTTGAAAACAACGTTCCAGTATTCTTTGTAAATGGTGGACATGGTAAGAATGATGCTTTGAAAATACCATCAAATCATCTAGGTATACTAAAATAAACTTACCCATTTCATCCCTAAAAGCAAGGTCCATCACTCTTTGAAATATGGTGCCTGCATTTATCAGACCAAAAGGCACACTTTGATAAGTGAAGGTTCCTTAAGGTGTGGTGAAGGTAGTCTTATGCTAATTTGCTTTTCCAACTTCAACCTGATTATACCTCAAGAAACTGTCCAACATTGATAACATCTTTGAACCTATCACCATCTTCAGAACTTGATCCATGATAGGGAGAGGGTAGTTATCTTTTAAAGATAACTAATTCAAGTTTTTGAAATCCATGCAGATTCAAAATTCACCATTCTTCTTTCTCATAGGCACTATATTGGCAATCCATGTGGAGTGATGGATTGAAAAAATTATCCTGGCATCAAGCATTTTTTGTATCTTAGATAAAATGGTACTTGATATTTCTAGATTATATTGCCTGGAATTTTACTTTTAAGGCACTGAGTTAGCCTTAAGAGGAATGCCATGGCAAATTTCATCAGGCTTGAGTGATTTCAAGTCATCATAGGAATATGCTAAGACATCTATATATTAGTGGAGTAGAGTAGCAAACTTGAATCTCTCCTTAGGAGTGCAGCATTTCCCAATGTTCACCATCTTAAGATCTCCCTTGGTTCCAAGATTTACTTGATCAAAATCCTGAGAGGATTTTGAATCCATTCACTATTGTTTGATGAACCTGTCATGGTTATCAACCAATTTCTCTAGGGAAACTAGGCCTTTGGGAATCTTATTCTCCTTAAGTTTTAGGAACTCCTCACCTACGTCTATATTTGACTCAAAAGTTGTCTCACATTTTTGAAGTTCACTACCTTCAAAGTGCAGCTATTCGTAGCTGTCTTTTTACTCCAAGAAGGCAATGATTTGATTGTCATTGTTTAACACTTGCCAATGGCTAGAATTATCAGGTACACTTGGTCAAAAAACTAGTTTAATAGTGTAATTATTTCCTTTAAATTCTGGGTGGGGAACCAAAAGAGTAGCAAAAATAGCCAATGCATCTGCCCAATCATTGAATTCTCTCAAAATGGCAGAGATGCTAAAATTATCAAAGTTTTCAATTTGGTCCCAGACTAGAATGTGGTAGTGGCACAATATTTCATTCTTAGTTTGATAGACATTCCTTACCTGATAAATCACTAATTCGGCATCCCCTTTAGCATGAAGGAGTTTAATGCATTTTTCTCTAGTAGCTTGTAATCCAAGCAACAAGGATTCATACTCAGCAGTGTTATTGGTGTTGCTGAACTGCAACTTATAAGATAAAGGAATAATATCTCCTTGAGGAGATACCAACATGACCCTAGCTCTTGAACTAGTAGAGGAGCAGCTACCATAAAATTATAAAATCCATACTTCACTAGACACCACTTTTCCTTTGAAAACTTCCTCATTTGGAGGAAGAGATTCTTCCATGCATTTATTTTGCTTTACCAATTCTCTTGTTGTGTCAGCTGAATACATTTCCAAGTCATTACCTATAAGATTTTCATTAGATGCCTCATGAACCTCATTTGTAGATAGGAAATAGTTACCCATGCCTGAAGACTTAAATAAAATTTGAGCTTCTGGTGCTGACAATTGGGTGACTACATATTTTGCCTCTTTTTCAAAAAGCAATCTCTTCATAATACCTTGAATTGGGATCCTTGCCTCAGAAAAGTCCATGATTAACTCACCAGCAACATCCTTGCAAAAATTCCACCCAAGAAGGATGTCGTAAGAGGCCAGAACATCAGCCACTAGAACCGTCATTTTTATCCTCTTTTTTGGAAAAGCTGTGAATATAAATTGGGCATCTTTTATTTGACCAAGGAGTGGGACTTTCTTGTTTTCCATAGAGAAACACCTCCCAAAAGTTTTGGTCAAAGTTAGACCAAGGGAATCTACCACCTTGATAGGCATAACATTATCAGAAGCTCCACAGTCTATTATGTAATTACTCAATTTATAACCATTTATCAGCAGGGAAACATAAAAAGGTTCTATTTTCTCAAGAGCAACAGGAAGAGTCATGACAAAATTATTTTGGGTGGATTTACCTTTGAGGGAATCATGAGATGCCTTTGAAGAATCTTGTCATGTGGGAACGACTTTATTTTTTACATATTATGCCAACCTATCAAACTATTCAAGATTGGCTTGTAAATAAAAAATCAAACTATTATGCCAACCTATCAAACTATTCAAGATTGGCTTGTAAATCTCAGTCATTTAAATCTTAGTCTTTTTGGCATGATCAATTATGTCAAATAGTTGAAATAAATTTGAGATAGAGGAAGAGGGCCCATCATCTTGATCTTTAATGGGTGTGGCACTGGTCTGAGAAATAGAGGTGGAATATATGGGATGGTTTGAGGTACTTACATTTTTGTTAGTTACCTGATCCTTTGGTTGGGAAGGCAATGGAGTCCCTCGTTTAGCGATGGAGACCACCATCTGAGGTTCTTCTACTTTTTGTTTGTTAGTTTATGGATCTAACTAGTTTTGAGATCTGATAAAAACAACATAGGATCCATCAAACCCTTCTCCTTTACTTCCAACTTCATCTTGGTAATCCAGGAAACCAATATTGGAGTCGCCAGCTAATTCTTCTTCCTACTCTTTGAAGAGATTAACATCATATTGATGGTCCAAATAAGGTTGGAACAAAAAATCATGTTCAGCCTCTAGGTAATCGACTGCTAAATTGGTAGGTGCTACTTCAATGGCAAGTTTTCCATGTGGGGGAGGCAGGCGGTTTGGTTGTCCTTGGTTTTGGGTAGCATTGCCTTGATATTGTTGATTCTAGAATGTTCTCTTTGGCATATCTTGATAAGTGGGGGTAGGCATACCTTGGGCCATTTGTCTTTTCAAAGCTATCAATTCATTTGTCAACTTTTACACCATAGGATTTGTAGTGCTTGTAGAATAACTTTCAATAGATGGATAAAATATATTTTTACTGGAGTCTTTTTTGATCTTACCTGCTAGGATAAGATCATCCTCAATCTCAGTAGCCAAATTTTGAGCCATCACAAGATCCATAGGGCCAACCCGCCTTAACAGAAAACTTACTTCAGGAATTTGCGAGTTGATAAAAAAGCACTTGAGATTCTCTAGCGTGGGTTGAGCGATGGTAGGAATTTAGTTCCTTAACTTATTGAATTTGGCTATGAAATCCCTCATGGGCTCATGGGGTTTCTTCTTCATCTATGTAAGTTGAGCCAACAAGGCATGTGCATCTTCAGTAAGTTTAATCCTAGCTTTAAATTTGGATTTGAGTGTATTCCAGTCAGTTATAGTTTGAGCTTCAAGGTGGTAAAACCGATCCATGACAGTGCCTTTTAAAGTTTATACAAAAAATCTCACTGCCACATCTTCATATTCTACACCTATCACACTGCATGTTATAGAGAAGGAAGTAATATGCTCATCAAGATTAACTTTTCTATTGCCATAAAATTTAGGAAAATTCTTTCTTGAACTATGAGGTAGTTCATGTAAAGGTGGGGTCAGATTGAGAGGACCAAAAGAATTACCCCATGGACCTTGAGACATTATGATAGGATGGTTAAATGGTAGGATAACAAATCTTGGTGGGGTCAATAAAGACAAAGCCTTACCAGTATTGAGGCTAGAAGCTTCACCAAGTATGGGAGATCTGGCATTGGTAGGAGGGAAACTCTTAGTTCACTGAAGATGAGATGGTGGAGGGGAAATCTCAAAATTAGTTTGTCACACCAACTCAAATACAGGATCAACAATACCCTGAGCTCTCTGGCCTCGAGTGTACGATGGATCTGCCAAAGTGTCAAATGAAAAAGGAATTGAAAATGCTTCAAGTTGAATCTTGAGGCTTCAAAATGCACGTTCGTAATCCCTAGTAGAGTCACCAAAAGCTATTGCGCAACGCTAAGGAGGAAAAATTAACAATGGGAAAACACTGGAGTAGTTTGTTCTTCCACATCAAAATGTATGGATAAGGTTATAATGATAATGGGTAAGACACAGGTGATGTTTCAATCTAAAACTTGAGGTTCTAAACTGCATAAAATTATTGTGTCCCCAGTGGAGTCACCAAAAGCTGTTGGGTGAATATTTTGTCATCAACTAACTGATAACAAAATGGGTATATCAACCATAGTACAAGGAGATTTATGCCACAAAAATCATAGGTTTACGACATCTTAATGAGATAAATCTCTCCTCTCATCAAGGGGAAGTTCCCTATGAATCACTTATATGCTATATATGTATATAAATAAACAAAAAATAATACTCAGGGTAGTATAACACCATCCATCTCTCTTTTTTTAGAGATGATGTCCAAGGAACAAAAGAAGGAGGTCCCGGTCAAAGGCTAAAAGCATTCCTCTTCTTTCAGGACTGGTATCTAGCACAGAGCAAAAAATCCCCTAAAGTAGTAATAAAGTCCACAACAAAACCCACAAAAGCATAAAGTCTTTCGTTGCCTCCTTCACTGATTCGGAACACACGTAACAGTAGAGTGAAACAAAGCCCAAAGTCTTCACCTAAAACTACAACGATAAAAAAAGGGTCACCAAGATAAAAGAAGCTCAAAGTCTTTCTTTTATCTTTTGAAAACATCTTTAGATAATTTCAATACTCACACTTTGCTTATTAAATAGAATAGATGAGAGATTATCAGGAAAGAGAACATAAGAACTATTTCCTAAGTAACACAAATTACTTCAACACAAAGTCTGAAATAAACCTATTTCTCATTCATTTGATAAAATATGATATACAAATTGAGCACAAAGTCTCAAGAAGTGTCTCAATTTTAGCAGAGTTTTTGTTCTTAATTATCCAAAGATACTTTTACAAAAGAGGTTCCCTCTATATATAGGGAGAAACCTTCAAAATTAGAAAAAGATTAAAATATTAAAATATCTAGTCAAAGATGAGTCATCATTGAATTTGGGATATTTTCTGAATTTTTACATGTAATTACATATTAAAAAAGTGCATGTACTTTTACATGACAAAAGTACATGAGAATAAAGAAAGAAGAGAGAATGGAGGAATGATTCAACTCTTACCACCGAACTTCTTCAGATGAGCATCATACATGGCAATAGATGCATTAATTCATACACTATCTAGTGTAATAGTATTTTTGAAGATCACTTTGGCTCTGATTGTAGTGTCTTTCAATGTTGTGATTGCTTTGGCATGACTAGTTAACCTAGTTCTTAGATTATCTAGATTTAACTGAGTATCTTAGATGTTATCCACATAAGTCTTTAAAAATTCTCTCTTCAAAATCCCTTTGGATCATACCTTTGAATTCTTAAATCATCTCTTCTACTGAAATAAATTTATTGTCTCTAGAGGTGAGATCATGAGGCAATTCCTCCAGTTTGTTCAACAGGCCAGTGCCACTTTTCTTACTAGCATCCTTGGAAGACTTGATATCTTCAATCAGCTCCTTAAGTACCTAGATTCTTTATATCAGTGATTCTTTGATTTAAACATAGGAATCTTTGTTGGCAATGATGCCAATCGATACCAAGGTGTGTTTCTTCAGATCCTTCATCTCTACCCACTTGCTAAGATATTTATTTATACTATCAATATCTTGAGAAATAAGAGAGATGAGGTCTTCTAAATTTGTCCTTGTTTTCTTCATCTTCTTTGTCTTCTCAGCAACTTTTGTAAGCAAGGAAATTCTTTGGCTATGCATCTTTTCTATATAATCTTCAAGAACTTTCCCTTTCATGTAGGTTTTCTCTGCTTTCTAGATAACAAGATCATCTATAAAAAAGGCTTCTAGAGTCACTGCTTCAAGAGCAAAAGTGAATCTCCTGACTACCGCGATCAATTATTCTACCTTTGCCTTGTAATAATCTTTCATCTCCTTCTCCTTGTCAAATTTCTAGACCATGATATCCATTCCTGACTGTAGATCGCTCTTTGCACCCTCATGAATTACTTTCCCCAACTCAACATGAGAAATGGAGTAGTTGCTCATGTCAAAATCTCCTAGGGTTGCATCCTATGAAGGTTTGACTATCTCTAAAAATTTGTGCCCCTTTCCTCAACCATTTTTGAAAGGATCCTTGGTTTCTTAGGGGTCTTAGCTTTCACTGACACTATTTTTCCAAAATCAAAGTCATTTATAGAGATGGCTTGCTTCTTCCTTTTATGTGTGAAAGTTGATAACCAAGGTGGGAGAGTAGAAGCATTTACCATGGCAACAGTCCCTATAGTTGGTGATACTAGGGTAACGTCTACACTACCAATGGGAACAGTGGGCATAGTGGGTGTAATAGGTGAAACTATATCAGCCACTAGTTGGTTAATGGTAGAACTTTCTCTAATATTAAAAGAAGGAGATGAGAGACTAGGGATAGATCTTGAGGAGCAAAGGATGTCTCTAGAAGCACCTTGAGGATCACCAAAAATAAATCTAGAAGGAGAGGTGGCTCTTGAAAAAAGAACACTGATGGGAGAAAGAGGTGAAGGAGATGCCAAAAGGGATTGGGGTGGTGAAAAAGAAACCCTTACAAGTGGTTGTGCCCTTTCTTGGGGAGATCGAGTCTCAGTTATCTATTGCTCTGAAGGCCTATCATCTATATCCATTTGTTTCACTAACTGTTCCTGAGTGCTTTGTTCTCTAGCCCCCATAGCTATTGATTCTAGCTCCTTCTTAGCAAGCTTTGATTTCTTTGACACAAAGATGATTCTAAGTTTGTGAGGTATATAAGGAGAAGGACATTGCCTTTATTCTTAGTTCTATTCTCTGCTCTCTTCCTTGTTTCTTCTTGGAATTCAGCCTCTGATCTTGGTTCGAATCCCTTTCTTAAAGAATTCAATTCCTTTTGGGGCCACTGAACTGGAGGAAGAAGAGAGTTAGTGACTTCTTTAGCCAGGTATCTACTGTTAATTATATTTTTATCATCAACCAGACTAGGGGGAATATCTACAAGCCCTAGGTATTCAATCTATTCCAGAGTCAGCCTACTGTAGTCCATTCTTCTGATCTTTTCCACTATTCTCAAGTCTATCTAGATGTCCTCAATCATGGGCTCATGAAACTGAGTCTTTTTTTATCATATCCTTGACACTTATGTAGTCAAATTTGGGCCTTCTTTTAAACTACTTCATGGTGACCAGTTGCATTTCTATCTCCATCACCCTTGCTTTAGCAGTGGTCAAAACTGAGTATCTACCAATTTCTATTGGGAACCTAAAACCTAGTTTCTTAAGTTCCATTTGCTTAGTGTGTACAATAATAATTCGTCTACACAAATCCATTAGGACTAATTTGTCAGATGGAAATCTAGGGAGCATATAGGGATATCCTTGGAAAAATCCAACCCATACATAGCAAAAGGAGGGGAATTGTAAAAACATACAGCCAAAATTGTTGATGACCATCTAGGCTTCATCTGATACTCTTTTCTATTCTAGTTGAGGATTGAAAAGCATAAAAATACTGTGAAGAAGGCATCATTTACCCTCCTAAAGTGATGGATTGATGGACTAGATGGATGTTTCTGTCAATGATTCTTTTCATCTCTAAGCTTGAGTTTTCCACCTTGGTTCTCTCCACAAACTCAACCATATCTATGTGGTTGATCTTTGTGTCTCTAATGTCGTTGACATTAGAAGTGACTAAGGTGATTGGGAAAACACCTTGATACTGGTACTTCATGACCTTAAACTTCTTTAGAGAAGTTTTAGTCATTGAGATGAGCCTTTATTGAGAGGGTGCCAATGAAATAGAATCCTCAGGGGGAACTGTGATAAGAATCACGATCGTGTAATTAGGGGAAAATGGGCAATTTAGGGAAATTGCACTTTGGGTGATCATGACCAAGGAAGGGAACTTGATAGGGTCAAGGTGTGAGTGGGTTGGAAAGTGAGAGGAAAATGGGGAGGAATCAAAAAATGGAAGGAATGAAAATTCTCTGGAGTTAGAGAAAATGGAGAAAAAGATGCAAGGGCAGTGAAATTCACCGCCGTGGCATGTGGGATGGTCTACATGCATAGGTGGCAAAATTTGTTGCCTATGCATGTGAAATGAAAATGCATCAGTGGAAAAATTTGCCACCTATTCATGTTGGGTCAAAACATGTAAGGGTGGAAAAATTTACTACCTTTGTATGTAAGATGAAAAGGATAGGTGTAACGGTGGCAAAATTTGTCGCCCTTACACCTTGGTCGGGCAGACCTGCATCAGTGGCAAATTTTGTTGCCAGTGTAAGAGAGGAGAAATATAGTGTTAGGGTAGTGAAATTTGTTTCCCTTACATAGGTAGTAAGATCTGGGAAAGGAGGGCGGTGAAAATTTCCACCCTAGCATGGAGGAAGAGGACGAATAGCCAAACGAGGAGAAAGTGAGGAGGAGGGAAGGAACACAATGGGAGGAGACAGGTGCCTCATCAGGAAAAAGGGAAGAGGGGGAAAAGAAAACAAAAAATAAAAAGAAAACCTAAAAAAAGAGGAAGAACACAAAATAAAATGCAAAAATAAAGACCTACTTAGAAAATGACGTGTGACGAGAGGTTGAATCCAACAAAAAATGCTTCTTCCCGCTTACTAGATCATCCAAAGGTAGAGGGAAGGAGGAGGATTAGAAGAAATAAATCAAAATAAACCAAAAAGGAGATTAAATGAGGTGAAAATCATCCCCAAAAACTCAATGCGCATAGCCATAAATGCTACGCATGAAAAATGAGGTAGTGTAGGGGCAGCAAAATTCACTGCTCCTACACTGAAATTTAAAAGACATGTATGGGAAACAAAATTTTCTGCTCCTGCATGGGAAGGAGAAAAATGCAAGGGTGGTAAAATTTTTCACTCCTACATTTCAGATGCAAGGGCAGTGAAAATCATCGCTCTTGCATGTAGAAGGAAGAGAAATGCATTGACGGCAAAATTTGCCGCTCGTGCATGAAAATTTAAGGAAAAAGACTAACTCTGGGAACAGAGAAATTTGTCCCCTAGTCGCATTGAGACTGTAACAACTTTTGCATTTCGAGGAAAATGTAACAAAGAGATGTTACAAACTTTGAATGATGCTAGTTTATTAAACATGAGAACAAGAAAAACTCATCTCAAAAAATTAACTTAGAGAGAAAAAGGTGAAATGGACAAGTTTCGTAGGGGTTGTTCCAAAAATGAGCTAAGCTAATTTTGGAAACAACAATTTGAAAAGTTTGGTTCTAAATAAACTAGATTCATTTTTTTAGTTTCATGGATGAATTCAAAATAATAGGGTCATTATGTCCATAAATCCTAGCAATAATTATAACTTCATCAACAAGGATGTGGCTCAACATCTACATGTTGAATAAAATAATATCAAGGAGTCTCAAATATATGGTTAGAATATTCATGTTTTTGAATATTTGAATCTCACTATGGACAAATATGTTTTGCATTCAGTTTTTTATGATTTGTATATGGATAGTGTGGATATGATTCTTTTATATCCATTGTTATAGACTTTAGGAACAATCAATATCAATGTTCAGAAGAAGTTCATGAAGTTTGGTATAGGAAAGTAAGGTCACTTTATAGGATATCATAGTTGTAAAGGCATAAATAATAGTTAAGGTAGAGCATGAGGATGATATTTAAGAGGGTGAAGAAGAGAATGCATAATATTTAGATGAAGACATAGATGAATAACCAATAAAAGTAGGTAAAAACACTTCATATACTCAAGAGACAAAGGAACCAGTAAATGAAATGGTGGAAGAGGTAGAAGAAAAGGTTGTTAAGGTATTATAAAAATTTGATGTATATAGAAACCCACATCATCATGTGAGGAAAAAATCATGGATCAATGTGAGGTAGTGTCATAAAAACAATCACTTTGGTTATATAGGAAATAAGAGTACCAATCACTATGCCTACATAAGGAATTAGTGGATAAATCAATATGGATATGCATGGAAGCCAAATATGGACTACTATGGTTAGGTGTGGAATCATAGTAATGTACTAACATATGGAACAAGGAATCAATGTATAAATCAATATGAATTTACATGAAAGAATAACTACTATGGTCATGCATGGAATCAAAGTAGCATAACAAAATATGGTACATGAAATAAAAGGAGGAATCATTATGCATGGACACCAAGGTGGTATAGTTATGATCATGAATGGAATCAAATTATCACAATGTAATTTAGAAATAAGGATGGAGAGATATTATCTACCAATATCACAAATGAGTGGTTGGATGATCAAGCTTGGAGACAAGTGTGTAATGATTTGAATCACACTCATTATTTGATTTCTTCTTATGTTTCAAGGATGAAACATGTTGAGGGAAGGAATTCTATGTACTTAGGGATATGAAATATTAATGCATATGGGTTTGTGGAGATGCTAACATGTGGTACACATCCCCCTTAGTTAGTTATATGGGTCTAATACATTAGGATAAATGAGTAGAATGTGAAATTAGTGCATTGGGTAATGGTCAACCTACATTGGCATTAGGAGGTTACCCATACATTGTTATTTATATAGAGGTATATATAAAATATGTGAATATCATTTAAAATGATATCAATCAATCAAGTGTTGATTCTTCTATTCGATATAATGATATTAGAGGTTGTCCCCTCAAAGTGACATTGTGGAGTTATTTCTTTCTAAAGTAGTATTTTATGGTGTTGCCCCACCTTAAGGTTAATTATTAAATTTATACATATATTGAATATTTGGGAATATTAGCCACCAATATATATTGTACTGTGTTGATCTAAATTATATTCTACATATTTCTAATTACTATAAGTGTGGATTACATATCTCAAATGCAATGGGTTTTAGCATGTTTCAAATACTATAATAATTACTAGTTATAGATATAGGGATATTAGAAAGGGTTTTTTTATGAGTAAAGGTCTATTATATGATATTTCACTTGGAATCTCACTATCTTAAAAAATAATCTAAGAAGGCACTTTTTTATTTTGAATTGAAAGGAATACACCAATAAAACCATCAAGTTGATAATAATTAGAAGAGTTTGTTTTTCCTCTCTGAGTTGATCTATCTATCATGTGGAAATTGCCCTTACCATTTTATTGGGATTTGTGATTTAGAATAGGTTTTGTAAAAAAAAAAATCAATTTTTTAATTTAGTGGAGCTATTGATTCATTTGAATTAATTTTTGTAACTTCTACTTGAAATTTATTGATGTAAATGAGATATTGTATCTTATGGTTATTTAGATACTCAAATATGATTTTATATGACATAATAGCCTTATACACTTGACAAATACCAATCATATCTCAACTCTTCAATTTAAGACCTTCCCATTACTAAAAAGCTCATGTTTACCATCATAATATGCCTAATTGCTTATCTTATAGTTCTAACCTGATATTATAATGACCTAGATCAATTATAGCCCATTGTCTGTCAAGTATTTAAAAATCCTATATAATTGTATATCATGTAGGACACTACCATCTATATTAGGGAACTAACATTGATGCTAGTGTCCTAACTCTAATTCTAGTGTCCCTACCTTCAAAATAGTAAAATTTACAAACCTTTTGACATGTATGAGTCAGCCTATTTGTTTAATTTAACCCTCTCATTAGATAATTTCAAAAGGTGTGGTATAAATACAAGTAAAATACCATTCATTAAGACATATAATCAATATCAATTAAGCTCAAACTATACTACTGAAAATCATTTATAAAATTGAGCTATACTACCATATTATTTCTTGTTTCCAAATTAGTCATATGAAGAGTATTATTATAGGTATAAATCATTAAAAGATAATCCCATTAGTAGTATTTATCAATATACAAGGTAGATCACTAAATTCACTTGAATATAGAATATTTCATAGTTTTTTACATGCAAACCCATATAAGGGGGAGAAATAGATCATTATGATTACATCATTAGATTATATGGATATTTAGTAAGTGATCATTGACAAAGGGGCATTTGAGTTTATCTTGAATTGCTTGATCCCACTAATACCTATTTTACAAAGTGACATGCCAAGTTGGAAGAATTGGGGTTTTAAGAAAAAGACTAATTTTAGGAACCTATGCATGCAATTTGAATTGATAACTTGAAAGGTGATAGTGAACCCTAAAAAGTGAAGGTTGTCATTCGAAAAAAGGATATATAATTTCTTATGGAAAAATTATTGAGGATAGTGTCCATAGAATGATGTTAGTGTCTAGGTTGATAAAGAGCTAATTTATTGAATCTAAAAAAATAAAGAAAACCATTAATATGTCTTATTTTGAACCTATACATGTTAGATATGCTTTCACATCATTGAATAAGATAAGTATTATTTCTCCTTCCTATTTAAAATCTCATAATATTTTTTAGAATTTTAATTTTTTATATTTGGGATATTATTATATTCAACATATTTATTATAATATCATATCTCTGAATTCATTCAATTATCCTACTTTATAATAACTTACTCCTAGACAATTAGGTTATTCCCCTTAGCCAAATCCAAAAAGGGTTAAATATTTGGTTAACCTGAGATGAAAATCAATTAGCTACACACATATTTTTTATGGGTACTTTAGTGTGATATAGGAATACACTTGATACATGATACATAAGCATATAGATGTTGGACCTTTCCTTCACCCACATGACACACTATGTTATGGAATTTGATTCATTGATCATGATTTATACATGTAAATTTTTTAATGATCACTTTACATTATCATGATGATCTTATATACTACACACACACACACACACACACACACACACACACACACACACACACACACACACATTCATGCTTACATCTTAAATAGTGTGCTAGATATGCTATGTTATAGGGTATTTTGTTAACACTTGTATGTAAAAATCATAATGATATGATTATGATGGTTTCTTATATTTCACATATTCTTCTTATCACATGGCTTACTTGAGTGTACTTCTTAGTCACTACCTTATTTTTATTGTGGAACATTTTAACATGTGCCTTATTTGTTGGCCACAATGCCACTTATTGTTACTTATTTGGTGTGTAGACATTTGAACATGTAATCCCATTGTGTGTGAAAATTTTGAACATGCCACTTGTTTAAGGTCTACTTAAACCCATTTTTCATGACTTGAGTGCTCTTGTGTGGGCACTTGATTATTTACTAAGTTTTTAAACCAAGATATATATCATGCATCTTATGGATTTTTATGATTGGATACTACAAGCTTCATTGATACATATACTTAGGCATGATACCACTAATGATTCTTTACTACATGATTGACATAGATATGACATGGTAATATTATCATTTTAAGATAAGGAGACTATCATATTGCATTCCCCTTACCTCAAAAGGGAGAAATATCATTGGGTCATGTCATAGAGACATGATTCCACACATAGACAATAGGTAGAATTGGAAAAGTTGATACAACTTACATGAATCAGATATATACTTGGGTTAGAATATTATTCACATGGAACTAATTTTCAAATATTTAGGAAAAAGTTTTTTAGATTTGTGACAAATATTATACATAATTTATAGATCAAAGGTTACATTTTAATAGATAATTCAAACTGAGGCACATTAGAGTCAAATATGCCATGAAAACACATCAAAAAATAGATACATATTAATATTATATACATATTTATATATCAACATTACCAAGATGCATTGATTGAGATTTATCTATTTGTAGTAGTTAGATTCCTTGAGTAGTGTGGTTAAGACTTAGCACCCTCATAGTCTTAGGACTACTCGTGTTTTGGAGGTTGAGTTGGTTATACCATTTGACTTAGTGAGATTTGATAGATCAGATAGACTAGTTATATTATGTATACAATTGATTTGTGTGATTGATATAAATTACTCTCAATGGCTATTGGGTATGAAGCCACTATTCATGGTGATATTGCATATAATTGTATAGTGATGTGGCATGCAAGTGACATGGCATGTAAGTGATGTGGCAAGAAGGTGATGTGATAGTGGGACCCATGGTGGGTCCCAGGATGTGATTAGGATGATGTGATAGGTGAGGGGTATAGTACTCCACTAGAGGACATGGGTTTTATCCTTAGTGAGTCACATGTAGGTTGTCACATGGTAAAAAATACAAAGGGTCATGCACAAGTTAAATTTATAAGGGGTACCAAGATTCACATGTGTATATAAAGTCAAAAGGTGACTGCAACACATTTTGGGCTTGTGTGGTCACATAGAATAAGAAGACAATAAGATCACTATTTTTTATTTTCCTCACAATTGTGAGTGGGGAATAATTATTGGAGTCATATGGGGTGATACATGGATTTGTCTAAAGTAGGAATCTACTTTGTTGACCCTTGGAGAAGAAGATAAAAATACTATTAAGTGTTTAAAATCACCTATGGAAGTGGGGAGAAAGTTTTGGAGCCACATTAATGTGGCACATGGTCTTGTCTCAAGTGGAGATGATTTTTCACATGGTGATAAAACTTATAGAGATCATATGACACCCCACTCATGTATGGGTGAAAAATTATTTAGGCCACTATTACAATCTCTCTCTCTCTCTCTCTCTCTCTCTCTCTCTCTCTCTCTCTCTCTCTCTCTCTCTCTCTCTCTCTCTCTCTCTCTCTCTCTCTCTCTCTCTCTCTCTCTCTCTCTCTCTCTCTTACATGTTGTAAAATTCTATAAAAACATTACTTCTCCTTTGTATTTTTCATCCTATTATAGGATCATGGAGGATACCTTTAGAGGCTCTCCATTTTTAGATCCATGGTTAAATGTTAGAAGCTTGTAAGGCTTAAATATGATAGCTCACCTAGATGGTTGGGTTGTAAGCATCATCATGTAGGGATGGAGGTTAGAGCTTGGAAGGATGGTTTGCTTGACTCACCCAAGTGCATGGAATGTATCCTACAAGACATGCAGCTTGGAGGCTATTAGCTTAGCTCATGGAGGAGGTAAAAGCTTGGATCTCCCTTATATGTTGTGGTTATTAACATCATCATGTTAGAGTTACATGTTATAGCTAGGAGGTTGCTCACCTAAAGGAGTTGCTTGAGGAGAAATGTATGAGAGAGAGTTTGCTGATGAAATTTAAGTCTAGATATTGCTTTTACCCTATGGTATTTCCCTACTGGTTTAGAAGGGTTTCCATGTATATCTTGTGTAATGTGTTTTCTCTCCTTGTGTTTTTTAAATTTATAACTCTATTTATTTTTTCATTTATATTACTTTCACATGTAGTAATGTATGTGTATTCCTAAAAACTAGTATTAGATCCATGGTTATTTTAGCTAATTTTGTGCAAGTGAGAGCTATAAGTGGAGAGACCCAGATATGAAGCAAAAAAAAGAAAAAGTTTTTCATGGTAGATATTTCTCTCTATGGAAAATGCAAATGGATAATGGAGGAAATAATTTTAAAATATTCACCAGATAAATCAACACTAGCATAGTGTTCTTGATGAAGAAGTAACTATATAGCTTGTGGTATAGCAAGTTTATCTCCATTGGTGAAGATGGAGGGTGATGATAAGGAAGTTACCTTGTTATGGTTCTCGACTAGATAAGAGGATATGAGTTATGGGATCCTACTACCACAACATGTTGGCCAAGATGTTCAAAAATCCATGTAGAGGAGGAGGTACCTAAAACTTGAATCTATACCTGATGGAGTAGTTGATGGATGGAGAACAAATTGATACTCAAGGTTTCATGGAAGAACACTAGTGTTTAATCTTTCAGAGACTTGGAGATGCATTGAGTGAAGTTATTGGTGGTTTTGGTGTAATAAAAGTGAGTAGATAAGAGATATACAATGTAGCTAATATGAGTAAATAAGTGGACTAAAGTATGGAGTAATTATACACATGATTTTAATTTGAAATGTAGTAAAATAGGATACAACTTGACTATATCTTTGGGGCTTGAAAAATTAGTAGGTGATATGAAGCATTGAGTAGTATGATGACTTCCCAAGAACTATATAGGTACTATGTTGATCATGGTGGATAGACATATGCTACATATTTATAAGTCAAGTGTTGACTTTTGTGGGTTCTTTTTTCCAAGTGTAGACTATCATTATGAGTGCAGTGAAAACTTGTTATTGTTTAATTAGAGTAGTGGGATGTGAAAGCATCATTTCTACATGGTGGTATCATGATGAGATGAATTACCTAGAGAGATACAAGATTAAGGCAAATCATTTCTAGTTTTTAGAATTGAATATTGTATGGGTTTTAGCAAGCATGATGATGTGGTATAGGAATACCTTCTTGGAGAGCCAAGGTTTAACAAAGGTTGCTACAATGTGTATATGAAATGTTGGTTCTAGGCCCTAACATTATCAATGGTGAGATGGCTCAGGTGATTAGGGCAAGATGAATGAGCAAACCAAGATGGAGATGTATAACAGACATGGAATCAAGAAAGTCAAGTATCCCACTTATTTTAATTTTATGAGTTGTCTTCCATAGTGTCCTAGAATAAGGAGGATAAGACATGGATGTCCTATTTATCATATTTATTAGGAGTAAAAAATCATCAATAAATCCATGGTGTTCACTAAACTAGGTACTTTAAAAATAATGAGAGTAGTGAGTGGTTCATGGTAGAATCTTGAAGACGGATGGGTCTATGGTGCAGGAGAGTTACTTCAAGTTGCTAAAAATATGTTAAGGGCATGCAAATGTTGACAAAGCTAGTTATGGTAGAGAAGTTATTGTAGTTCATAAAAATTCTACTGGGCTTCTGTGTGGAGTAGTAGTGGGCATTGGCATTGATTATAGTTATATGGCCCCTGGTTGGTAGAAGACATAGGTGTTTAAAAGTCTTGTGTATATGACTTCAAGTGGGAGATTGTTGGGTATGAATCCACTATTCATAGGTCACTATTCACAAAGTACTATTCATGGGCATTATTCATGGTGACTTGAATTTTAGGTGATGTGGCATGTGGGTATGTAGTGATATGGCATACAAGTGACATGGCATGCAGGTGATGTGGAAGGAAGGTGATGTGGTAGTAGGGCCCATAGTGGGTCCTAAGATATGATCAAGATGATGTAATAGGTTTGGGACATAGCTTTTCATTAGAAGACATGGGTTTTGTCCTTAGTGAGTCACATATGGGTTGTCACATGGTTAAAATTACAAAGGGTCATGCATGAGTTGAATTGTAAGGGGACCCATGATTCACATGTGTAGATAAAGTTAAAAGGTGATTACAACACCTTTTGGACTTGTGTGGGCACATGAAATAAGATAAGAAGAACACTATTATTGATTTTCATCACATGTGTGAGTGGGGAAAAATTATTGGAATCACATGGGGTGGCACATGTACTTGTTTAAATTAATAATCTAATTTGTTGACCCTTGGAGAAGAAGATAAGAAGAACACTATTGAGTGTTTAGACTCACTTGTGGAAGTGAGGAGCAAGTTTTGGAGCCACATTAAGGTGGAACATGGTCTTGTCTCAAGTGGAGATTATTTTTCACAAGATGATAAACCTTATGGAGATCACATGACACCCCACTCATGTGTGGGTCAAAATTATTTAGGCCACTATTGCATTCTCTCTCCTTTCTCTCTTACATGTTGTAAAATGATATAAAAGCATTACTTTTCCTTTATATTTTTTCATCCTATTAGAGGATCATAGAGGATACTGTTGATGCTTAGAATTTCATTATTTCCAACACCAACAATGGGAAGTTTTAAGAATTTAGGACTTGCGACCTGAAATGACCTCTAAATTTTAAAGAAGCTGGCTCTTCTTTATCTCAAAAGTATTGTGAGAAAAGGGATATAAATTAAATAGAAACACCAATGCAATGAAATAAAATTTAACTATGGTGATGTGATTGAGTTTAATTCATCCTTTAATACTAAGCATAGTGAAGCTATATTTAGGATTCAATTACATTAAAGAGCAAACAATGCATGATCAATGTAAAAGATGAAAACAATAGAATCAAAGGCTCATAACTTAGACTATTTTTGTAGTAACACAAAAAATATCAACAAAGGCACAGAACTCAGTCTTCTTATTAATTTTCTAATCACATAAAATGCACATATACATGCATAGTTATACAAACTTTCTAAATCAAAAAAACAAAACAAAGGCAAATGATATTACTGGCCACAACAAGAAAGTCTAAAACTTCTTGATAAAAATCTCTTGCAAAAAATTCTCTCTTCTGATGATCTCCTTTGATCCATCCCTGCACCCATATTTTTAGCATCAGACTAACTCTAGATTGCATGTACATTCCCAAACCAATGGCCAACTGAACTCTAACTAAACTGGAAGTGTTTAACAAAAGATATTATTTGGATATAAAACATTTAGTCTCCTACATGATCAAATCCCAATGGCCTAACCAAATTGGAACTTAACTGGAAGTGTTTAACAGAAGATATTTTCTAGATCTGAAATGTTTAGTCTCCCTACAAGTTCATTGGCTGAATTAGACACACGTGACACTTTTCACTGTGAAATAGGTGAGGAAACTTGGTGGCTTCCACTTACCTCACTTGAAAACCATCTCATTATTTAAGAGTCACCATAAAATGACACTTGGCAGCTTCCACAGCACTTTCCACTACATTATACTCTTTACTATGTCTTTGTATCAGGATTTCTCTATCTTTGACATCTGTCACAGTCTACTACTCCAAAATTTTATCAACTTACTAAAAATGGGACCCATAACTCTTCTTTCCTAAGCAACTTCAAAAGGGGAATGGGGATAGGTGGCATTTTTTGTTGATCTTTAACAAATGACACGTGGTGGCTTCCGCTTGTCTATAGAAGCTTTAGATACTTTTGAGAATCCTACAAAAGGTGATATGTGGCAGTCTCCATGGGGCTCTAGCTATACTATGGAAATATTCAAGCCTTATTTTAGATTCACATAGATGATGACACTTGGTAGCTTCCACTTACTTTAGAAACAAAACCTGGGGCCCACCACAGTCTTTACCCAATAATGAAACAAAATGAAGAAACTATGGATATTGACACTTGGCAGCTTCCACTGAGTTTTAGCTAGGGACATGTGGCAACTTCTATTGATCTTTAGCTAGGGACACATGGTAGCTTCCACTACTTTTAGAAAAACATATTGAAACCTTTCGTAGTTTCCACTTAGCGCTCTCTGTGCATACTAAGAAAAGCTTATCGAAAGGAGTTTTTGAAACTCATAAGAAACTTGAAACATGGATGCCGACACTTGTCATGTCCCACTGGGTTATAATGGGACACGTGGCACATTCCATGCAACTTATAGAAATTATAAAATGTGTCCCAACTAATGACACTTGGTAGCTTCCACGTGACTTTGATACTCAAACAAAATTTAGGCAAAAATGAAAACTCATGCTTGTGCTCTGTGTCAAAAACTTCACTACCTTAAAACTGGAACGCACATGGACAAAACTTTGGAGTGCAAAACTAAAACTCATAATAAAATGTAGAGTATTTTACTCTATAGTTCTTGGCAACCCTGAGGACTTTTGAGCCTGCTCAAAAAAGAATCCACAATCTCCTGCATGATCAAATGTAGAAAAAATCACAACTTCAGTAAGGTCATCTGATAAACAGACCACTCAACATCATATAATCCATACTTATTTTGCAATTTGTGGAAGGTTAAATCAATGATGATGATGTCCTTGTGTGAAAACTATGCAAAATATGAACTATAGCCTTTAATTGAAATTCAATCTGGGACATGGGAATCATGACAACTTCCACTTCTAGCACTGATGAATCATTTGTTAAACCCTGGAAAACTAACTAATCATTTTGCCTGGCTAACAACAAAGGTTTAATCTCATCAACCATCAACACAGTGTTGCTATCAGGAAAAGGGGAGGGAAGACCCAATTGCACTATATCTTCAATATGTTGTTTCATATCTTTGATTCCCTCTTTTACCACATCAAAGATCTCTTTGTAATTAATTTTTGTAGAGTTACAATTGAGGACTTTGTTCACCCTTTTTGTAGTAATCATTTTGTCACTAATCCCTGCTACTGATAACATTCCATTAGTTGTATCATATAGCTTTTGCAGTAGCATTTAAGAATCAAACACTCTCAAAAGACAGTGGATAGAGTGGCTTCAATTGAAGTCTCCACCTTTTTGCACAATTTCTATGCATTTAGTAGAAAGGTTAGAGAGGGTTTGAGCTGAGTAATCTCCTTAGAGATTCTTTTCCATATTGATACATATATCTCCTTGACCAAATTCAAAACTCCTACATTTTTTGGCCTATTAACCAACTCAAGTGTCAAATGTTCTGTTATTTATTGCTCAACTTGAAGTTGGGCCTATATGGCAGTGGTATTGTTTTGCTCATTCAGTAACTTTTGTTAGGATGGAGTGACCTATTACAGAGTTTCCTCACATTTTTCCTATAATGTTGCCTTTTCACACCTTAGGGCCGTCACTGCAACTTTCTCCTATGTCAACTCTTCTTTCAAAGAATAATTTTGGACCTAAATAGCCTGGTGAGTCTGAAAATAAATAATATCTTGTAGCTATTTGTTGAGACTCTCTATTTCATTATTCTTGGTTTTGATTTCTCTAGTTAGACCACTATAGTTTGCTTTCTCTTAAGCTAAATTAGTCTCCATCTTCTATAGCTTTTTTGATACTTTCAAACAATCAGTAGCTATAGTAGAAGTGGATTCATTTAGTAGCTCAACCCTATCTTGTGGTTTGAAAAGTGACATGTCCATAGCCTCTGCATTCATTGTATAATCTTCAAGCTGCATCTACTCATTTGGCTTGACCACATTAGGTTATAAATGGGTCACAATTAGTTGCTGATGGACTGGGTCAAATTGTGACCTCATATGTGGTGTAGCCAAAGCTTTATTATCTTTCATCCTCTTTTTCTCCATCTGAGCTTCCCTAGCCTTCTTAGCAGTGTTTGCTTGAGTTTGGAAGGTAGAAGGAGAGGCAATATGCCCACCCACAAAAGGATAACCCTATGGCAAGCCATAAGGAATAGCCAAATGTTGGCTAGGGGGAATTTGAGGAGGTATTATCTTTGGAACAAAGGGGGAAAAGTGAGGCAATGATGTGGCCTGAGTAGTAATAGGTGGGGCGAATTGGGATATTGGCACAATAGAGGTGGCAAGGGATATTATTTAGCCAGTTGGGATTGCCACCCTTATAGAAGAAGAAAGAGACTAAGAAGAAGAAGGAGAAACAACACGTACTTAAGGAGCAACTGATGTACTCAGTGGTTGGTGCTGTGAGGGTTCTACCTCCTCCTCTAAATTAGGCTAAAGTTTCAGCCTCTTATGTTTCCTTGGAATTTCTTCTTCTTGTGGGTTATCTTCTCTTCAACATTTACCACTACTGCTATTAGTGATTGTACAAAAATGGGAACCCCAAAGGCTAACATGGATGGAGAAGCTCTAGGTGATGAGGATACCACACTCTTTTATTTTTCAATGACACAGAGAGATTTGGGCCAGATAGTTATAATTACTGTAGATGAGGTTTGTTCTGGGGCCTGCACTGTATGAGTAGATTCTACTCTAGCTTCTAACTCTCTACCTTGTGTCTGTAGTTTGCTTGTATCAGGGCTAGAGATAGGAGATGGATGACATTCATCCTATATTTCCTCCCATTTCTCATCTGAATCCACATTACCAAAAGAGTGAGTTGTCTCACAAATCTCCTACCTATACTTTCAATAGGCTTCTATTTTCTCAGATTTCCAATCTTTGTTCTTTAATGCCCTTCTTAAACCAAAAGTCACTCTAATTTTAGGGTCAAAATCCTTTTGCTTAACATAAAAATTTTCCCATGGCCTAGATTCTTGAAGAGGCAAATCCATCAATTCCACATACCAATCAGGAATATCTTCCTAAGGGTTTCTTCTATTTTCCCAAAAGGGACAACTCTCATGCATAATTCTAGTGGCAACCTTATTATTCTTAACCCATGAGGTTATGAAACTACTTGGGTCATATCCCCATTTATCTTCAATCAGAAAGAAGCCTAGGAAAGCTAGCTTTCCTAGTACCACGTGCTCAACATCTCTGACTTCTAGAGCCATGTTGTTCATTACCCATGGAATATCATACATTTTCTTCTTCTTCCCAGTGCCATATTCATTATCAACTACAGACACTTGCCAGGTGACCTCTAAGAATGCTAACCTAAGGGTCAAAATATTAGGTAGCAACACTGGTTCTCCATTAAAACCATGGACCCTAATGATAGTATGATGGAGCCCAAAAAAGTAATCACAAGGAATAGTGCAATTTGTCATGAGGCCTGAGACACTTGGAGTTAATCTATGTTCAACAAGCTCTAGGCTCAGGTGACAAAAAGTAAGGGCAACAAATAGTTCCCAAAATTTGTATGGGTCAAATGATTTAGATAAGATATGTGTCCATGAAGACATATGAATGGTCCTATTATGATTGAAACTTGGGTCATACATATTTAGATGCATATATTGGGAAAAGATGTTGGAGTTTTGATACAACATGAGGTGAAATAGATAATAAGAATACCTAAAAACCCAGTTAGATTTGAAATGGGTGAGCTAGTCAACCATTGAATATGCAATCTTCTCAGAGAAATCTAGCTGATACTCCTGAGACTTGTCTATAGTTTTTAACCTGAAGAGAATGGCCATTTGTTCTTCATAGACAATTATATCTTCTTTCATTCCAAAAATGAATGCCATCATGGAAAGTGCCTCTTGACTGGCCTATGCAAATTGTGCTCTTCTTATTGGTAGTACTGGCATAGTGGTATCATCATCCCCTAATTGCAATTATGATTTTGGAAACCTCAATTGACTATTGACATTTGCCCATGTTTTTTGCATTTTGGCAATGGTGGGAAATGTGGTTGTTTTGTCATGAATCAAGGCCAACATGTCCTTGATGGCCTTCAGTGTAATTTACACCATGAATTGACCCTATTTTATGGTATTTGAGGGCACATGAAAAAATTTGGTGCATATTTTAACCAAGTAAGGGCACAGATGTACACCTGGGACAATGAATTGTGCCAGTTGGGAAGTCCATATCCTCATTGTGAATGTTTCATATTATCTAGCCTTGGCCCTCTGAATACATCTTTGGTGTGCCCCTTATCTTAAATCCTTGATATAATTTTGAAGGGTTGGGTCCATGATTCTATCTGCAAAATCCTTCACCTTTGTTAGGTTGTTTGCATAACCAACTTTAGGGACTCTAGTCTGTGGATAGGTCTTTAAGGGTTGTGTAGGGGCCGAAGCATATGATTTAATTTTGAGAAGCTTATTAATGGATTCATAAATCCTAGACCCACTATTGTGAATACTATTCCTCCTCCATATCTATATCTATACTTGGAATCAGTGAATTTATGTAACAGGTATAGAGCTTTGCAATAGGGAAGGCACTTTCACTAGGAAAGTTTTGCTATGAACTAAAAATGCAGGTAACAAGGATTTTCTAGTAGACATAAGAATGTTTGAGACACTTTTTAAGCCTTAAATCTTGTTATTGGGGTATTTAATGACCCATCAAGTCTCAAAAATAGCATTAAAACTAGATAACCATTAGTAAATGTTATTGAATCTACATGGGATAGTGAGTCAGACACATCATGAAGGTTGATACGTAAGGGTACTTTGGAATGTTGGAGATTTGAGAGAGATTTAATATGTTGAGAGTTTTGAAAATTTTGAAAAAGGATTTGAGCCATGGCCACGTTTTCAAATAACACTTATTTAAAAGAAAGAGTAGGAAAGAAAAATGGGAAAACAAAGCAACAAGGAAAGGGAAAATATCTAACTATAATACATTAGAGACACAACTTAACTAAAATGTTTCAAGTAGATCCCATTCACAAGAATCTCTTCAGGTTCACCCTCCATAGTTTTAAGCTCAAATTAATTTTTCTATTTACATGCACAAATCTTATAGGGGCCAGTCCATAATGCTTCAAATTTAGTGTGTTGACCCAGCTTGGCAGCTCTTATATCCCATTTCAAAACAACTGAGCCTACTTTGAAATGGGGATTTGAAGTCTTCTTATCAAAGTAGTATTTGATAATTTTCTAATGATTCATTAATGTATCATGTGCTTCATCCCATTTTCCTTGAACTTCCAAGAGTTTAGCAAGTCTGACCTGCATGGGGCCATTTTCCTCAATTTTAATTTGTTTTAACAACTAGAGAGTAGGAATCTCCAAGCTTAGGGGCATTACAATAGGATTACCATAGACTAATTCATATGGAGACATTTTTATCACCCATTTAGGTGTAATTCTATCAGCCCATAGTGCTATATTAAGCACTTTATGCCATTCTTTGTGATGATTAACCCCTATTCTCTTAATAAGTTTAATCAGGTTCTTGTTGGTTGATTCTACCAAACCATTACCCTGAGGGTAAAAATTCAAGGAAGTTTTTAGATAGATTCCATGATTTAGTGCAAATTCAAATACTTTAGACCCTAAAAATGCTTTAGCATTATCTAAAATTATGGTACGAGGAGGCCCAAAGTGAGTAGTGATACTCCCTAGAAAGTCTAGGATCATAATTTGTGTTACTTCTTTGAGTGGCACTGCCTCACTCCATCTTGTAAAATAATCTATGGTAGTTAGAATCCATTTGTGTCCCATACTTGACATTGGATTGATAATTCCAATGAAGTCAAGACCCCTTTAAGCAAAGGTTTCATCAACAATTATAAGACTAAGGGGCATTGTTGCACTCCTCATCCCCACATAATACTGCCAAGATTGGTACTTTTTGACCAGTTGATAATAGTCTGTAAATAAAGTGGGCCAAAAATAACCTGCCTGAGTTATCTTTATAGCTATGGTTCTTGTAGAAAAAAGTTGACCTGAGACTCCATGGTGCATCTCATGTAGTATTTTCTTAGCCTCATCTTTCTCTACACATCTTAAAAGTATGCCATCAATATTTCTTTTGAAAAGAACTTGGTCAATTAAAATAAAATGAACCCCTTGCTGCCTATAGTATCTCCTCTTGTCCTGAGAGAGCTCTTTTGGGAAAATCCCATGTTTCATAAAATGAATCCTATTTGTGACCTAGGAGTTCTGATCAATTTCTTGTATCCTCAATACACTTTCCTTTTTTGTTTCTTCAGTTATCACCTTTTCCATATTTTGAGTCATGTATTGGCATAACCCCTTACCTCTAACCAGCTTAGTGGGTCTGACCTCTACATCATACTCAAGGATATTTATTATCTAGTTTGCTCTTTTTCATTAATTTCACCTTCCATAATTTATTCTTTGACACTAGGATGAGCCACAAGTATTAGAATCTTAATTTCAGATACCATATGCCTAAATTTTTTGAGGTATTTTACCATAGCATATGCCTATTTCTCCACAAAGTTGTATCTAGATTCATACTCCCTAAGAGTCCTTGAGAAAAAGGTTATTGGGTGTTTTTCCTCCTGTCTATCATCTTTTTGTGTTAGGACAATAGTAATACTAAGCTCTCCTCCATAAACATACATTTTAAAAGGCTTAGAAAAGTCTAGGTTAGTAAGTACTGGGGCTATTGAAATTGCTTTCTTGACCTCCTCAAAGGCTTTTCTTCCTTCTGTAGTCCACTTGAACACCAAGTCTTTCTTTAATAAGAGTGTCACTGGTCTCACTAGGCCTGTAAAGTCTAATATGAACTAACTGAAAAAATTAATCTTCCCCAAAAAGGACTGAATTGCTTTCTTATTTACTGGTAGGGGCAAGTTCATTATGACTGCAACTCTCTCTGGATATATAAAGACTCCTTCTTTGGATACTATATGTCCCAGTAGTTTGCCTTGAGGTACTGTAAAGATATACTTCTTGGGATTCATGGATATTCCAAATTCTTGACACTTCTTAAAAATAGATTTTAGGTGATCAAAATGATCAAAAACATTCTTGGAAAAAATAGTGAGATCATCAAGATAAATTAGAATAATTTTATTTATGATTTCCCCAAATGCTACATCTATTGCCCTTTGAAAAGTGGCTCCAACATTTGATAGGCCAAATGGCATCTTGGCAAATGAAAATATTACCCATTTAGTAGTAAATATAGTCTTGTGTTGGTCTTCATCAGCCAACCAAATTTGATTATATCGAGAGAAACCATCTAGCAAGGAAAATCTCTCTGATCTAACCACAGTCTATAAAATTTGTTCCATAGAGGGCAAGGGATAGTGATCTTTCAAAGATGCTCTATTTAGGTCTTTGAAATCCACATAGAGCCTTATGACACCATTTTTTTTCCTAACTGGTACTAGATTGGATACCTAGGTTGAGTGTTTGATTGGAAAAATTATTTTAGAATCTAAGAGTTTATATAACTCATCCACCATTAGAGGTTCAATCTTTGGATTCACTAGCCTCTGTTTCTATCTGACTAGCTTAGATCCTTTAATTAGTTCTATTGTGTGTTGAATGATGTCTCTATTATATCCATGAAGGTCTTCATAGGTCTAGGCTATTACTATGTCATACCTTTTACACAAGTCAATTAGTCTTTCCCTTTCCTCTTGAGTTGTGGAATTTCCAATCTTTAGCTTTCTCCCTTCACTCACTTCTATCTCAAAATAATCTACTTTATTTTATTGAAACCTTTTCTTCTCAAGGCTTACATCTTTTAGATCAAATAGGTTTTATAAAGTAATCAAGCCTTTGGGAAGCTTATTTGTCTTTAATTAAATAACTTGGTCTCCATATGCTTCTTCAATTTTGGGTTGCAATTGATTAGCAAATTCCCCTGACTATTGAAAAAATGAGAGTACCTGAGAATCATTTTCAAAGACTTGCCAATTTTCATTATTTTCTAGGATAGTTGGCCTTACTATAACTTTGACTAACTCATTGTTGACTAATAGAATAGTTACTGGATCAATCTATGAGCCAATCTGTGCCATCCTATCAGCTTCAAAATTTTGAGTTCTAGGAACTACTTCAATATTGAAAGCTTCAAAATCTTCTATTAAGTCCCAAATTCTATGTCTATAGGATCTCATCCTTACATTTTTGGCTATTGCCTTTTCTCTAATTTGTTTCACTACTAGTTCTGAATCTCCTTTTACTATCATATTCTTTACTCCCTTCTTCTTGGCTAACATGAGCCCATATACTAATGATTCATATTCAACATCATTATTAGTACAAGCAAATTGGAAATGGATAACTCTTAAATTTTTTTCACCATTTGGAACAAAAAGACAAATTCCTACTCTAGTACCATTTTCACTTCTAGCCCCATCAAAATTTAAGGTCCAAATTTATGAGTCCTTTTCAGATTCTTAGGTCTTTGGCATTTCTTCCCTTAAAACATTTGGGATTTCATGATCTCCATCAAATATGACATAAGTGCCCAGACCAGTAGAGTCATAATTTCCATATGGATCACTTTGCATCATAGCTAACAAATGGTTATTTTCCTCTTCTTGGTCATGTTCAGTCCAATCACCTAACTCTTCAACAAAGACCCTTTCTTCCTTATTCAGCATAGCATGAGCTGCCTCTAATTTTGGGTTTGGTTCATTGGTGATGTGATCTTTAGATAGTGGCTCAGATAGTATTTTAATTTTTGAACCATATTTGGTTTTTAAGATGAGGTGAGACCAATCAAGTGACATATAACCTCCTATCTTGGCTATGAAATCCTTGGATAAACATAGGCCAAATACATGGGGTATATCTATGACTACCACATCTTGATTAAAAATATATTAGGGCAAGTATATAATTGCAATGGGAGTTGTTTAATTTTCCCTATTATTTGCACCAATTTTCCATCCAACTACATAACTCCTCTAGTAAGTGGCTCATAATTTATTTTTAAAGCATCTGCTATTTGCTTAGGCATTACTATAGTACTGGCCCCTGAGTCTATCATTGTATTATGTAATAGTTTCTTTCCAACTATCAAAGTCAAATAGAAGGGCTCTAGTTTGAATTTGCTTATCTCTGGTGCATTGTTCAAAAGGGCTATTGTCTATAGAGGAACTGTGTCTTTGAGCTTTTCTTTACCAGCAGGTCCTTCTTTGGTACCAGTATGTTTAGGCACTACTTAGTCCTGCAAAAATTCTTGTAATAGTGTCTTTTGCTCAGGAATAGCTAATATGTCCCATATTGACACATGTGTTGGAGTCATCTTCAACTGATCCACCACATTCACTTGTCCTAATGTTTGGGTTCTTGGAAAATAAGGGTACCTTCCTTTTTCTTGAATAAGAATTCCTTGATTCTACACTGGCTGAGGCATTTCTTTTCTAGCAGTTGTGTTTTGATGACCTTGAAATGAAGGAATCCCCATAATCTCATTATTTGTGACTTCAGGTTGTTCCATCATCCTTCTCTTTGATCTGGTGTAGTAATCTGATTGTACCACTGGATTCTTGGAAGTAGAAGCTTCATTTAAGAATACCGACTCTTCATCTTCAACCCATGAAAACAAATCATGCTCAGGGGCTATTTCTTCTTCTTATTACAAGGACATCCCTTGCATCTGAGCCATCAGAACTGAATTTTACATACCAAAGGATTGGTAGGCTTGAGTGTCAGAAGTATTTGTAAATTTTCCATCCATTCTTCTTTGCTCTGCTATATTTTGTTATAGATTACCGATGGGACAATCTCAGCGCATATGAGCATTATTATAATGGAAACACCAGGCATTGGTGCCATCTACATAATTAATCTACCCTTGAACAATCTCCATGTTTGGATTAAGGGTAACAATCTGTGAGGGTGTAGGGACTGCAACTAATTGGTTTGATTGTTGAGGGTTAGTTTGCCTTTGAGATCCATGATACTAGTTTGGCTATGGTGGAAATATATTTCCTTGGTAGCCTTGATATTGGGGTCTAGGATAAGGATTCTACTGTCTTTTAATGTTAATTATCTCATTATAAAATGTCCTTAAGATGTTCTTGACATCATCCATCTCAGATGACTGGATAGGGACAAGTTCTTTAGCAGTTTGTTGAGGAAATGTACACAGACACAGGTGGGGTTATGGGATTAGGGGTTTCTTGAGGTAAAGGTAAGGTAATCTCTAGAAACATGGGCATGGGAGGCCTTGGGGGCAACTTTCCAGCATTTATTAAGTTATGTTCAGCTCTGACTACATAGTCATAGGCTTTTAGCAGATTTTGACCTCTAAGTGTCTGGAATTTAAGGCTTTAAGATAAAATACTATAGCCATACCTGGTAATGGTCTTGTTGTAGTAATAATTCTTTCCCAAGTCTTTTGAAATCTTGAATTGAAATCAGTCATTGCTTCTTGTGGTGCCCTTTTGATAGTAATCAATTGTTGTAACAAAGAAGATTTATCACCCTTTTCTTCAAATCTTTCAAAGAAAATATCTCCAAGATGATCCCATGTAGATATTATATTTGGGGTCAAAGATCTTTACCCTTCTAGAGCCTTTCCTTTAAAATAAGCTACTAATAATCTTATAGCCACATTCTGATGTGTGATCACATATATTGCACAGACATCAGGCACATCCTGTAGATGTTCTTCAGGTGTTTTGAAATCTTGCCCACTGAATTTGGGTAAGCTTTCAGGGCATTTAGTGGAATAGGATCCCAAGTGGCTGGTGGTATTGGGATAATCAGAGGGCTGCTAGTGTTCCAACTTGAATAATTCCATGGGGCTATAGGTGCTCCCATGTTTGCTATTGGTGTTGTTGCAAACTGATTGACCCTTCTTCTTGAATTAGTTATCAATGGTGGTAAAAGAATACCTAGATTCTCAATAGATTGAGCTCTTGTTATTAGTCCATAGCTCTAACTCCTTGTAGCTCTTTGGTTCATATAGTCTTGAAAGAAACTTCAATATTGTCCCATCAAGCATGCCAAAAACTATTGATGCTTAGAATTGCGCTATTTCCAACACCAACAATGGGAAGTTTTAGGAATGTGGGACTTGTGACTTGAAATGACCTCCAGATTTTAAAGAAGCTAGCTCTTCTTTATCTCAAAATTATTGTGAGAAAAGGGATAGAAATTAAATAGAAACACTAATGTAATGAAATAAAATCTAACTATGGTGATGCACCTAAGTTTAATTCATCCTTTAATACTAAGCACAGTGAAGCTATATTTAGGATTCAATTACATTAAAGAGTAAACAATGCATGATCAATGTAAAAGATGAAAACAATAGAATCAAAGGCTCACAACTTAGACTATTTTTGTAGTAACACATAAAATATCAACAAAGGTATAGAACTCAGTCTTCTTATTAATTTTATAGTCACATAAAAGGCATAGATACATGCACAGTTATACAAAATTTATAAATCAAGAAAATAGAACAAAGGCAAATGATATTACTAGCCATAATAAGAAAGTCTAAAACTTCTTGATAACAATCTCTTGCAAAAAATTCTCTCTCTCTCTCTCTCTCTCTCTCTCTCTCTCTCTCTCTCTCTCTCTCTCTCTCTCTCTCTCTCTCTCTCTCTCTCTCTCTCTCTCTCTCTCTCTCGCTCTCTCTCTCTCTCTCTCTCTCTCTCTCTCTCTCTCTCTCTCTCTCGATGATCTCCTTTGATCCATCCCTGGACCCATATTTATAGCATCAGACTAGCTCTAGATTGGCCACACATTCCCAAACCAATGGTCTAACTAAACTCTAACTGAACTGGAAGTGTTTAACAAAATATATTCTTTGGATCTAAAATTTTTAGTCTCCTGCATGATCAAATCCCAATCTAATTGAAATGGAACTTAACTAGAAGTGTTTAACAGAAGATATTTTCTAGATCTGAAATGTTTAGTCTCCCTGTAAGTTCACTGGATGAATTAGACACACGTGACACTTTTCACTTTGAAATAGGTGAGGACACTTGGTGGCTTTCACTTACCTCAATTGAAAACTATCTCATTATTTAGGAGGCACCATAAAATGACACTTGGCAGCTTTTGTGGCACTTACAAAAAATACACGACACTTTCTACTGCATTATACTCTTTACTATGTCTTTGTATCAGGATTGCTCTATCTTTGACATCTGTCATAGTCTACTGCTCTAAAACTTTATCAACTTATCAAAAATGGGACCCACAACTCTTCTTACCCAAGTAGCTTCAAAAGGGAAATGGGGACAGGTGGCACTTTCTGCTAATCTTTAACAAATGACATGTGGTGGCTTTCGCTTGTCTATAGAAGCTTTAGATGCTTTTTGAGAATCCTATGGAAGGTGACACGTGGTGGTCTCCACGGGGATCTAGCTATACTATGGAAACATTCAGGCCTCATTTTAGATTCACACAAATGATGACACTTGACAGCTTCCACTTACTTTAGAAACAAAACTTGGGGCCCACCACAGTCTTTACTCAACAATGAAATAAAATGAAGAAACTGTGGATGTTGACACTTGGTGGCTTTTGCTAAGTTTTAACTAGGGACACATGGCAAATTCCATTGAGCTTTAGCTAGGGACACATGGTGGCTTCCACTAATTTTAGAAAAACATATTGAAACCTTCTATAGTTTCCACTTAGCACCCTCTATGTGTACTGAGAAAATCTTATCAAAAGGAGTTTTTGAAACCCATAATAAACTTTAAACATGGATGCTAACACTTGTCATGTTCTGCTGGGTTATAATGAGACACGTGGCACATTCCATGCAACTTATAGAAATTATAAAATGTGTCCTAGCTGATGACACTTGGCAACTTCTATGCGAATTTGATACTTAGACAAAAATGAAAACTCGCGCCTGCGCTCTGTATCAAAAACTTCATTGCCTCGTAACTGAAACACAAAGGGATAAAACTTTGGAGAACACAACTAAAACTCAAAATAAAATGTAGAGTATTTTGCTCTAGAAATACCTTTATAGGCTCTCCATTTTTGGATCCATGGTTAGATTTTAGGATCTTTTAAGGCTTAGATAACATAGCTCACCTAGATGCTTGGGTTGTAAGCATCATCATGCAAAGATGGAGGTTAGAGCCTAGAAGGATAGTTTTCTTGACTCACCCAAGTGCATGGAATGGATCCTAGAAGACATGGATCTTGGAGGCTTTTATATTAGTTCATGGAGGAGGTATAAATTTGGAACTCCCTTGGATTTTATGGTTGTTAGCATCATCATGTAAGACCTACACATTACAGCTAGGAGGTTGGAGCATTGAAATATTGGTTGTAATAATTTCTCACCTAAAGGATTTGCTTGAGGAGCTATGTATGAGAGAGAGTTTGATGATGGAATTAAAGTCTGTATACTACCTTTACCCCATATTTTTTTTCTTTCTAGTTTAGTAGGGTTTCCATGTATATCTTGTGTCATGTGTTTTCTCTCCTTATGTTTTTTAATTGTAGTTCTTGTTTATTTTCACATTTATATTACTTACACATGTAGGAATGTATGTGTAGTCATAAAAATAGACTTGGCACAAATTTCCCTTGCACCATTTTGTAGCATGACTACCCTCCAATTCTCCTCTTAACATCTCCAAGGTTTAATTTTGAACCTTTTTCTCCAATGCTTCAACAAGGAAGCATAATAACCAAATTAAATTACCAAGGAGAAACATGGTTACATCGACACACAAGTTTATTCCTTCCTTTCTCTCTTTAATTTCAATAATTTAATTTTTTAGATTATATGAAATATTTACACTATAACATGATCTTAGTTTCAAGTAATACACAAACACAAAATTCAAATGGGGCTCATGTCAAAGTAAGGTATGTCATACACATTGAGGTATGCATTTATTTATTTTAATTTAGTAATTTAATCCTTATGAATTAATAGATTAAATGGGAGGTGTAGATACTTGAATATGATTTTATATGACATGTTAATCTTATACACTTGAAAAATACCAATTAAACCTTAACTATTCAATTTAAGACCTTCCCATTACCAAAAGGCTTGTGTTCACGACCTCACTATATCTGATTATTTATATTATAATATAACCCTGATATTATATGACCAAAATCACATTTATCCAATAATATAAATAAAATTTGATTTATATCATGCTCAAAAAATTACAAATCCTCAACAACTTTTTATCCTACAAGACACTATCATCTAGATTAGGACACTAGTGTTGACACTAATACCTAAAATCTAAGGCTAGTGTCCCTTCCTTAAAAATAATCAAATTTACAAATATTTGACGTGTATGGGTTAACCTATGTGTTTATTTTAACCCTACCATGAGTTAATTTTAAAAAATTTGGTATAAATAAAATTAAAATACCATTCATTAAGACATCTAAGTAATATCAAACAAGCTCACACTGCACTACTAAAAATCATTTTCACAACTAAGTTATACTACCCTATTTCCAATTTTTTTTGGATAAATCTTCTTACAATTATAAATAATTCAAAGAGTATTTCTTATTTAATATTTTTCAACATACCAACTAGATCATTACATACACTCACATATAGCGTATTACATAATTACTCACAATAAACCTGCATAAGGGGGATAATTACATTATTCAAAGGCCATATTTAGATTATATGTTTATATAGCCAACACTCATTTATAGAGGGATTTTTTAGGTAATATTAAATTTAATTGATCCCACTAACCCTTATTTTTCAAGGTGATATGCCATGTTGGATTAACCAGGGTTTTGAGAAAAATACTGATTCTAAGAATTTGTGTGTGAGATTTGAATTGATAACCTACAAGAAGAAAATGAATCTTAAAATGTGTAGGAGGTCAATATAGAAAATTAAATTTACTTCATTATGGATATAAGCACTGAAATTGGGATAAAAACATTGATAGTAGTGTTCATATCACGATGGTAATGTCTAGGATGACAAAGAGCTAATTTATAGTTGCTAACAAATAAAGCCAAAACATCAATATGTCTTATTCTACATTTGTACATGTCATATATACCTATGAACCATTGAATGATATAAGTATTATTTATCATTTATATTCAAACTTTTATAATATTATTTTTCATTGTACTTTTTTACATTTGGCTTATTCTCAAATTCAACATATTTAACAAAATATTATAAATATGAATGCATTTAATTGGCCTGATTTAGAATAACTTACTTCTAGTTGATTGGGATATTCCCACTAAAATAATCTAAAAATGGTTAAATAGATTAAATATTCTTCATTTATTTTAATAATTCCATTTAATTATATAATAATAATAATAATAAAATGATTTGTGGAAAATTTATTTGGAATAGTCTTGAATGATCAAATTCATGCACTAGATGCAAAGTAGTCACATTACACTCAAGAATTTTTTTCAAAATATTATGCAAAATTTTTATAAGCCTATTTAATTTACTAAACTCCATTTATTAATTCCACACAATATCTCTAATTGGTTGTGTTATAACATTGACCACATTCTTTGCCTCATTATTATAAGGATACCCATTCTAATTACCTCTAGCCTTAAATTTTGTATTTTTTAAAGTATTATAAGTTATATCATTGTTCCCAAACATAATAAAATTTAAATATAAAATATTGACTTAAAATTATCTAACATAATATAGTTTATCAAAAGAATGATAATTTTTTAAGACCACTTTTTATTTAATGATTGAAAGAAATTATTGAAAAATGTACTTTGAAGTTCATTATTTAGTGGATAATAAGGCATATTAGTGACCATAGTCTTAAAGTGAATCCCGAAATCACTAATAGTAACATTTATTACTTATTTTATTTGGGAAACTTTTTAAAAATGACTTACATTCCAATATTGATTTTAAAATGAGAAAATAATTCATCAACTGAAGAGGTAAAAGTGTGTAAAGCATAAAACCATTCAAGTGAATAATCCTTAAATACCATCAATAATAATTTTTTTAATAATTTATCATCATGATTAATACAAGAGGGAAAACATAAAAACAAAATCCACCCAAGCCATTAAAAATATCCATGGGTGACCACTCAATTGATATATAGTAGTGGTTATGAGGATTCAATTCCTAACTAGTTTGACCTTACATTCCTAGCTTCTAGCATAGCTAACATGAGGTCAAACTCTTGGTCCAACTTAGTTAGGTTCAATTAGGGTTGTCTAAATATTATCTTGGCTTAGGTCACCAATCTTTGGTAAACCTAAAAGGGAGCCTCCATGGATACTTGGACCTCTAAAACATATCTAATACTCATTGTGGACCGCATTGAAAGCTCACAAACTACCCAAACCCCTTTCTTATTTTCCTTTGTGACTTTATTCATTATAACCTAGTAAAAGTAACCCAAGTGGACTCTAAACTTTCCCTTGTCCAATAGGGTACCTTCCAAGTGTAATAACATAGAGATATCAACCTCCTTGAAGTAGGCCAATATCTTTTTTATGCCATCTTTGAAGGGTTCTATCATAGTTCAAACCACGTCCAACCACTCCATAGAGATTTTCATGTTCCCAATATATATTTAATACAACCCTAATTCTAATGTGAGCATCAATTTCAACTCCATGAACATGACTTTATTGACTATCACTAATAGCTTCTTACCTTTCCCATCAATCTATATGATCTTATCTAGATAATCTTGAGTTCACTAGATGAACACTTTAGTCTCTACCATATTTCCACCACTTTCCTTAGAACTGAGAAGAGTAGTAAGAGGGTTCTTTTAACTTATCCAATTATCCTATTAGGGAAGGATATCTTTGTGTGGGCCTCTAGGGTATAAACTTGACTTTTCATGTCCTCAAAGATTTTCTCTAACATGTCATGGGTTTCTTGGAGAATGAAGAGTGGGTCCTCAACTAATTTTTCCTCTCTAATGGAGGTCCTCACTTTGGTTAGGGAGAATAAATATTATTGGGTCTACTAGACTACCAAGTTTCCCCTTGAATAAATTTTTGAATAAGGGTCCTCTTTATGCTCCCCATGGCATGGTCAAAACTCCATAGCACATTCAAGTCAACTTGGATTGTCATCTCTAGAACTTGCAAGATTGGGACCATCCCCTAGGTTTTGGGAGGCATTTGAGGAGTGGTAAATATAGTGGCAATGGGTGGAGGACAAAATGGAGAGGAGAAGGAAAAATCATAAGGTGTGAATGAGGAAATTAGTGGAAGAGGAGGGGGCATGGGAGTAAAGGGAGAAAGGATAAATGGGGAGACCCAAGAGAACATCTATGCCCACCACTGATCCTAGGTCATGCCCAATTTATGGGAAATGACTCTTATGAGAGGGGTATTCATTATAAGGAAGAGATTGGCTGGTTGAAACCAAATCCTTGAGCACTTGAGGTGATGTAAAAAGGGGGACAAGGAGTCATGCATGGAGATGTTATGTATGGAACTAGAGGAACTATGGAGGCCAATAAAGGAGGAGGTGGAGGTAGGGTGAAAGGTATTGGGATCAAATCTTGAGGGTGAGTCACTTTCTACTTCTTCTTAGCTCTTTTATATAGGTTATCCTCATGTGTTGCGATAAAAAGACTCATAGAGATAGTAGGAGTCATTGGGGATGAATGTAGAGGTTGATGGATTATTGAAGGAGGTGTTGGGATGATTAAATGGGGTGTTGGTATGGTTCTAGACATTTTATATGTGTTCTTGAATATTTGAGTTGATTTTGCTAATGGAGGTGCACCTACAAGTACCTAGATTTAAGGCCCACTTGATAGAGGCATAGATGAGGTTATGGGTTAGGTAATATATGGGGTGAATGACAATGAATAAGTGAGGATTTTTATGAGGACTAAGGTCAAGCGTACCTAGGTTAATAATGGATAGGGTGAAATAAGGAAGAGAGGAGGCTTGACTTGAGTAACTTGTGGAATGGGTGTGGCACTGAGTCACACTATGAGAGGAAAATAGAAATCAATAGGAGTGAGGAGAGGAACCTACACTAATGATTTCTAGGAAACTTTATCTAGGCTTTCCTCTAGGATACTGCCAATGTCAAACCTCAGTGTTTAGGTGGCTTAGGGTTAAGGTACTAGTGCTTAAGTTACTTATGCTTGGGATAACTGATGTTGAGTTATGCAGGTCTATCTTGGTTAGGTATGGACAACTAAAGCTATTGGAGGATGATGAGGTGGATTTGGGTCAAGAATAAAAGGCACTACTAGAGGAAGAGGAGGTGGAGCCAAGGCACAAAGATTATCCACTCATGGAGGAGAAGGTGATGAAATACCATGTAAAATTTTTATAAAAATTATGGGAGGAGTGGGGTGATATCCTCTATATAATGAGTGGGTGTAGAAGGCAACACACATGTCCCTTATTGGACATTCTTTCCCTTATTATTCTTGTGGTTTGTGATTCAATCTAGTACTTCCAAGTAATTTACAACATTTAAGTATAACTCATCATCATCCTCCAACTAGTGGTCATAATTGATGTTGAGGTGAGTCAAATACCTCACCAAATAAGCTCTGATCATGACTTTTAGGTCCTAATGTTAGAGTTTAGCCCTCCATAGAATGAAGGAATCATGCTTGGTCATGTTTTTTGGAAGGCATTGTATACATGGTGCTGAATGGTAATTATGAGTGGTGGTCATGCCTTCTATTGGTGGATGATGTAAAATGAGAAAATTCCCTCCATTGGTTAGTACATGATCTATTGCTCTACTAAAAGATATAGGACAAATTATAGAAGGTAGAGGGGATGATTGAGAATGAACATGAATTGAATCATTATATCCTCTTAGAATTAATATTAGTAATTAATGGTTATAATAAAGTCTTTAATTTCTTATGATAAACATGGAATTAGGGCCTCATTGATCATGTTATGCACCACTAGGTATAATCACTCACATATATCTTTAATATGGTTCATGTACTAGAGTTCAGATAACTTATAAAATAATACATGGACTACCTATCCCCTTAGAATCCATGTAGGAAAATTAGATGGCTTGAAGGTGAGTATCATATAAATCATGTCTATGAGATATCTCATCAAAGAGAATTTACCTCCTACTCTAGCATATGTTATAGCATTAAAGAACTTAAATTTGATTAGCTTTCCCATATCGAGGACTTTGGATCTAGTAAGAATCATGTGGAGTAGAGAAACCCATAATTCATTGACATGTAGGTAATTTAGGGCCCTAAACAATTGGTTTAGCAAAATCATACCCACCTAGACCTCTTCCTGGAAGGTGTAGATTGTGTATGTGTTGATATCTTCCTTGATCACCCATTTGGTATTCAATTTCATAGACTAGTTTTATAAGACCTCATAAATTTGGAAACTACTAGTCTATGTCTACACCACTACTGCATCATATGAAAATATGAAATCTAGGAGAGAGTAATATACTTTTCAAGTTATATTGAAGATGTTATAAATCTAGTGCCAAGAGTTGGCTAAGTATACCTAATCATGGACACTATCATATACTTACTGGTGGTGAGGAGCAGGTTACTAAACAAGTTAGTGAAATAGAACATTTCAATTTGATCCATGGCCTTTTCAAGACCACACTTTTTATAATCCTAAAGGGAATATTCAAACTCAACCTTCTCATCATTATTAGAGACCAAATCCTTGGCTACCTATTCAATAGATTTGAACACCTCATTATAATGCTTGAATTGAGTCAAACCTTATGGGAACATGGTATCTATATAATTGATATTGGCTTTGGGTTTTTAGGAGGACACAACCATTGCAACAAGGTGGAGGAAAACAGAAGAGTATTGAGTATAGGGTAAAAACATATGTGTATGTGATAAAGATAAAAAAAATAAGGAGTTGATTTTCATATGGGGGTATACACTGATAACTATTAATGAGCCTTCCTTGGGATACTTATAAAAGCATACATTCATTCCCCTGCATTAATGGAATTTATTGGATTAGTTGTTATGGATTCAAAATTTAGTTGGTGGCTTTATTTCCCAATTTGGAGTTAAATCTAGAACTCATGATCTTGCATCATCAACCATATTTATAAAGGGTGATGTGACATTTTTAAAATATCAAATTGGGCCCATATTCCTATTTTTTTAATGCCTATCATGTGGTAGGCATGTGGTCACATCTCTTTAAGGCCTCTTGGAGATCCCCTACCTAATTCCACATGTCATCCACCTATTGGTCCTCATGTTATCATTAGACACCTAAGAATATCCATGTACTCATTGTCATATCCTTAAAGGGGGTGAGGTGTCATTTAGGGATATGTGGCATCCTTTGATTAATATTTATGATCCATCCTTACTTCATTATAACCATTTTAAGGCCTTAGGGAGCCACTTACTCATACACCTAGTTATACTACATGGAAAGTTTTGAGTGGGTTGAGCTCCCTTGAGATTTGACATATCTAAAAAGACTAGGAGAATGGTTGATATGGAATTAGGATATATGGTACACTCTAAGTGGGTCAAGTTCTCCTAATCTCTAACATATTTGATAGTAATGAGAGACTATATGATCTAACATTGAGTAATGTTATACACTCTGAGTGGGTGAGGCTCCCTCAAGGGATGTCATCTCTGATAAGATTAAGAGGCTAGCCTCTGATACATGGCATGGTTTGAGGGGGCTATGCTCCCCCAAGATTTTACATCTTTGATAGGATTATTAGACTATCTAATATGACATTAGGTGATGTGGTGCACTATAAATGGGATAGGTTCCCTCAAGCTCTGATATCTCTGATAGGGCTAAGAGACTAGTTTATTTGACATCAAGATATGTGGTACACTGTGAGTGGCTCAAGCTCCTCTAGGCTTAAACATATATGATAAGACCAAGAGATTGGTCTCTTTGACATCAAGATACATGGTGCACTCTAACAACAACCATGTGGCTCTTCTCTAGTGGTCCATTTATTTTTATGAAATCTATGAAAAATACTAAATGAAAATGAAAAAATGTGCATCCAATTAATAACTCACATGATTGCCATTCAACCTTTGATTTTTTATGTAGGACATCAGGTTTATCACTCTAGGAAATGAATGAGACTCTAAAACTTATTTTTAAATATGAACTACAAGGTTAGTGTTGACTAATTTGACCACAAGTCAAATTAGGTCAATCCATTATATAGTCAAAATTGATAAAGGGGTCTACTAGGGTGTGAATTGAGTTCCATGGTCCTAGTGAGGTCATTTAATGTGTCTTTAGACTTGATAATTTTCATTTTTATTCTTTAGTTGGTCTTATATCATCTAGGGTCACTTTTTGGGTCATTAAATAGACTTATATAGTTTCCATGGGAAGATAAATGTTTCAAGAGATACTCTAACATCCTATACATCATTAACATGTTAGAGATGTTAGTTTTGAGCTGATAAATATAGGTGTAATGTTAAAAACAAGAATATCAAGAAATTTCATGTGGTTTCAAGCAGTTAGACAACTTATCTAGTAGTTTTACCACATGGGAGAACTTTAGTAGTGTTCTTTTAGCTTCTTAAACTCAATTTCACACTTGTTATGGTGAAGCCCTACTAGTCTGATATTGCACTTTGCCTTTGAAATAAGGATTGAAATTTTTTTTTTGAGTAAATTAATTTCTTGTCTAAGTGTGTGAAGTGATGCATAGTGAAGTACCTATTGATAAATGTCTATCCTTACCTTCTCTTTACTCTTTCATGTTTGGTACAAGTAGTTCTCACTCTAAGATGTCACATAAAGTGTAGCTAATGTGTTTGAATATATTCAAGTGTACAAGTAACCTTAGTGTCTATAATTTTACCTCTAGTTTTCTTACATTGACTATTTCCATGCATATCACATCCAAGTTTTAAATATTAATGTTAGAGCAATTCAGTATTTTGAGGTTAGAATTATAAGTCATGTTTCATAGTACACTTGTATGGTAGTCTAGTGGAGATAACTTTTTTGTATCAACTCATTAGATCAAGTTATTTTCATGTCACTTATATCCCTTTTAATCTAAGAAAATAATTAGTTTAGGTGATAATCATTCAAGGATAAATATAGGGAGCTATCCCTTAAACCTATAGGTCTACCTCTAGTATCGGCAACCCACAGACCTAGAGGTATTCCAATGTTGCCCAAATCTTAGAGTAGGTTTGAACAACCAAATATAGGGTGAAATATTTAGTGACAATAGTTTTGGCATGCCTGGTGGGATGTTGTTTTAAAATATTCCCTTTCAAGGTGAATGTTGGTCTTGACAACATCACAACTACATATGGTGTTTTACTCAGCATTTGGTGACTTGATTTTAGGTAATATCTAGTTGTATATAATTATTTTATAATTTTTTGTGTTAAACCCTCATGGTCCTTACTAGGTCATCTTCTAGTAGAGTTTTAATCCCATAAACACACCTCTTTATCCTGAACTTCTTCTTGAAGTTCTACATCCTTATCCTATCATGACCTTTGAATAAAAATATGACTTTGTAAGCTAAGAAGATCAAAAGATTGAAGAGGAACTTGAGGAAAATATGGCTAGGCAACATGCCTTCCTATCCTTTAACACTAAAAATCCCATCCATATCAATGTATATGATGATATACCCCCTAATGCTATAAAAAGTGTTCTCACATTCGATGGTGAAGGTCATATCACTCCTAATAAGCATATTAGGGATATATCAAACTTCTATAGCTTCCATAATGTTACTGAGGTCAATATTTATATTAGACTCCTTACCATGTCCCTTAGAGGGAAAACACTTGAATAATATAGGACATTTCCTAGAGGGTGTATCATAATTTGGGATGATTTTTGAGAGATGTTGACATCAAGGTTTGAAGACAAGAGTGATCACACATCACTCATTCATTATCTCAATGTATTTCAAAGAGATATTACAGAGATAATGCATGATTTTAATGAGAGATTCCAAAGGACTTGGCATATGTTACCTCCTCCCATGAGACCACCTACAATCATTGTGTTTTATATATATCTAAGGTCTATTGGTATTTACATAACCATACTTTTGTAATCTATGGGTGGTTACACCTTACCTATAGTATATGACCTTGCCATTAGAGTTGAGAATGGCCTAATACAAGATCAAAAGTTGCCTCTAAAATTCTCCATGCCCCTAATACCTAACATGTTTTCTAATACTACAATCATTTCTCAATTCCCTAATGCAAATACCAAGTCTAGAGCTACCCCTAAGAAGGCAAAAGATGTTATTGATAAATATGTAAGGATCTAGGTCTTAGAAGCATAGGTTATGCACCTCAATTTATATTATGGTGTTAATAAAAACCCCTCTCCCTATCCTCAACAAGGAAATAATTTCCCACCTCAACAATATGGTCAAGGTATAGGTCAAGGACAACCTAACTTTGATAGGCTAGCCAATGTATACAATCCAACTTCCACCTCTAACACAAGATACATGGTCCTAGTGCATAGCAATTTGGTGAAAGGAGAGGAATGGTATCAAAGTCAATTAATGGATGCAAATGAAGGTGAATAAAAAGCTTTGGTTGATCAAAGAGGACTAAGTCACTCCTTAGTTATCATTAGAAGATGAATTTTTCATGTAATCAAATGAAGGATGTTAGCCCCAAAAGATAAACCATGAAAACTTTCTAGTTGAAGATACATATGTTCTCAATCAGAATTCTTTAGTTGAAGATAATACTATATTAAAGAGGAAGGCCTTGGGAGATGTTCATTGTGTTCATACAAGTTTAAATAGTCATCCTACAAGACAACAAGGTGTGACTACAAGCATGGTAGTCCCCACAACTTTTGCACCTTCTGCAAATCAAAATGTTGTAAGGGTTACTCAAAGTATTCCAAAATCTTATTATCAAAGAACTTATTTGCCTTTAAAGACTCAAGAAAAGATAAATGATCCTAATTTAAACATTGTTGACTCTTTTAAGAGTGTTAATGCATCTATGTCTCTTTGGGAAATGCTTCACTTGCCTAGTCAAAAATAGTTCCTTCAAGAAAAGCTATCTTGAATCCACCTTAGACCTCAACCATTTTGTCATAGAAATGTTGATCTCACCAACTCTCCCACACACACAGTTGAACCCTCTTCCAAATCTAAAAAACCTCCACCCTTATACCTCACTCTCATTGTGGGAGATAAACTTGTTCACAACTACATAGTATATAGTGGAGCTAATACCTCAATGATACCCAAGGTTATATCTAATAAATTGGGTTTAAATTATAAAAAATATAGTAAAGGGGTGCTTCAGCTTGATGGGACACCAAATAAGTTAGTAGGATTTGTCAAGGGTTTGAAATTTTTCCTTCATGATTGTCCAATTTTCCCTATTCTTCAAGATATATTAGTGGTTGAATTTCCTGCTCACTTTGTTATCAACCTCTCAAGGGATTCCATATCCAAGATATAAAGCTACCTCTTAGCTAATTGGTCCTTCTTGGCTTTTAAGATAAGGTATGGAGCAAAGGTAACCATTATAACTCAACCATTGGCTAAATTTCATATTGAGCCCTATGTGGAAGTAAACTCCAATCTAAATTTCATAATCATTGATCAAAAAGACTATTTTATGGATGATGTAGCATCCTCTAAGCTTGAGGGAATATCTAATCTTTTCCTAGATGAGTACGTTATAGACACCTATGAATATGATCCATACACTTACTTTGAGCAAACTGATCTTAGCACATACATCATATATGAGAGAGGACATGAATAGTCTAAGGTAATTATTGATAATTTTTTTCCACAAGATCCTAAGGGTAATTACATGATTCATTTTCATAATGATTATGTTATTCAAAGCATGATAGATTAGGATGATGAAGAGAAAAATTCCATTATACTTGAATAATATGGAGGAGTCCATAACTACCATGAATAATAAGATGACATATGGCAAAGGTTTCATGTCATAAGTCAAGAGTTTAAGTAATGAGCAAGTCTACTTCTCCTCCTAAGAAGTGTGAACCTGATGACAAGGTTATTGATGAACCTAATAAGTAGGAAAGAGAGTGTTTTATTGAGTATGAGGTTGGGTATATAGCTACTTTCAAATAATATATAGTCATAAAGGAACCTAATGTATCTAAAGTATAAGATTTTTCATTAAGAATTAGTCTAAAACTCAACCTTAGGTTGAAGCACTCTCAGTCTTGATGGAGTAGAAGGAAGGCAAACTTGATGGTCCTATACATCAAGTACATCATTATAGTGAAGAGGGTGAAGTTGAGGCAGTCTTGATGACTCCTAAGATGTAGTTTTAAGAGTTAAAATTGCACATTGAAAATGTCAATAAAGCTATAGGTTCAAACAAACCTCTTGGAGGAAAGTATGGAACATCCTTGAAAGCTCCAAGTAGCACACATGCAGATAGAAGGTGACCTAAGGATGGCAAGTGTTTTGACCATCCACATAATCAAGTGTTTATTAATATGCATGATTCACATGATAGATTTATTTCATGGAGTAAAAAGGGTTCAAGAGGTACCATCTTTAATCCTAATTAAAGTGATGGTGATTGTTATTCCCCTCAAGTGTTTGAGGATTTTGTTGTTTGAGTTTTCCTTTAGTGTTCTTGAGAACACAAGTGTGTTTGCTTAGTGTGTTTTCTTGTGTGTCTTGTTTTATATTGTTTAGTGTGGTTTTATAGGAAATTTAGTATTCATACAATTTATAGGTTACTACATATCCTAATGAATAGGATTAGGCTACTGGTCTAGCATAGCTGGCTTGCCACCCTTAGGAAATTGCCAAACATGTTGACTAATTTGACCACAAGTCAAATTAGGTCAACCCCCCTATATATTAAAACTTGATATAGGGGTATAATAGGGTTTTAATTGATCTACATGGTCTTATTGAGGTTAATTAATGTGTTTTTAGCATTGATCATTTTCATTTTTATTCCTTAGTTGGTCTTATGTCATCTAGGGGTCACTTTTGGGGTCATTAAAAAGACTTGTCTAGTTTCCATGGAAGGATAAAAGTTTCAAGAGATAATATAATGTCCTATATTTTAGGAGCATGTTAGAGATGTTAGTTTTTAACTAAAAACTATAGGTACAACATAAGAAGATCATTTAGTTTCATGTGGTTTCAAGTTGTTGTACGACCTATCCATGAGCTTTAGCACATAATAGAACTTCAATAGTGTCCTTTCATCTTCTCTAAACTCAATTTCACACCTGATATGGAAAATATTTACTAGTTTAATATTGTAGTTTGACTTTAAAATAAGTATTATAATCTATTTTTGAGTTCATGACTTTTTGGTCTAATTGTGTGAAGTGATGCATAGTGAAGTGTCTAGTGATAAGTGTTTATCCTTGCCTTCTCTTTACCCTTTCATGTTTGGTACAAGTATTTCTCACTCTAATAGGTCACATGAAGTGTATATAGTTTTTTTGAATATATTCAAGTGTAAAATTAGCCTTAGTGTCTACAATCATATCTCTAATTCACTTACCTTGAGTAATTCCATGCATATCACCTCCATGTTTGAAATATTAATGTTAGAGAAATTCGGTATTGTAAGTCATGTTTCATAGTGCACTTTTATGGTAGTCTAGTAGAAATATTTATGGTGTATCACCTCATTATATCAGGTTATTTTCATGTCACTTCTATCCCTTTTCATCCAAGTAAATAGTTATTATAGGTGATAGGCATTAAAGGATCAATCTAGGGATCAACCCTTAAACCTAGAGGTCTACCTCTACTATAGGCAACCAAAAAGCCTAAATATAATCCAATGTTTCCCAAATATTAGATTAGGCTTAAACAACCAACTCTAGGGTGAAATATTTGGTGAAAATAATTAGCACTCTATGTCCTCAAAACAAATAATCTTACCTTAGTCATAAAATAAACAAGGTTTATCATGTTCACAAAAATTAAGGTGACACGAGATTTCAAGGACCTAGTTTAGGTGAAGCTAATCAAAATGAGAGAATGTATCAAATATATATAGTTTTGATGTTTTTAATGATGGGTCCCCCATTTTTATGAAATTGGTGTGTGTTGGCTACAATAAATGGTGACTTCTATGGGTAAAGTGATGATAAGCACTTATAACCTAAATAATTAATTTTTCATTACTATAAAAAACACAAAATATAAGAGATATTATTAGTCATATCAAAAAATAAGACACTAAATTCATGTAATAATAAGTGGAATACTAAAATTTCATCTTATAGATATCCACTAATGTGTGTAAGAAGTTGTTTTCAATTTTCCATTTAATCTGGATTCTACTCAAGTAAAAGAGGTTGGACCAAGTATCAAGTTATTTCAAGAGTGTTCATGGCTTAATGGCTTGGAAAGCGATGGGATGAGAATATATCTATTTATATATGGGAATCTATATCCCTAATAGAGATACCTCTGGTCCTACTCAAGGCCTTGTTCCACTGCTAACTAGGCTAAAAATCCTATGCTGGAGGTTTTCTAACAGGCCCTTTTGAGGAAGACTCATACTTTAGATTTTACACATTTTCCTTGCCTTTTTTCAAGATTACTTGTTAAAATATTTATATATTAGTCTCATACATTGAGGATTTGGGACCAAGATAATGGTGAAAGTATGATGAGGAAGCCTTAAATACCTAGCCAATCTTTGGTTAGCTCGAATAGCTTTGTATTTTCTGAGATCTTACATTAAGTGTAGCTTCATGGATATATTAAGATGTGGGATATTATCAAATCCACTTGTTTCTCTTATAATCATTTTCCTCCTAGATATTAAATTTAAAAAGTTTTATAATTAACATCCTTGACTTGTTTGGAGAAAATATTCAACATGGTTCTCTTACTTATCAATAATTCTCCTTAAGCTCTAGCAATCACATGGAGTGGCTACTAGCAAGGATGAGATTCAAAGGAACACCAAAAAAACAAGATGTAAACCATAGGAACAAAAAATAAAACAAAATCAAACACACAACAAAATCAAACCTATATAATATATACATTACCAACCCTTGCCCAAGTTATTCAAAAATTATGCTAGACAGGACAATTGAGAAATGGTGTTTCAAGAACTATCCAGTTACTGATAGTGGTAAGTTGTTTACTTTGAGATCATTAAGTTGGAAGGTGTTATAACCTAGGATTTCAAATATTTAGTATGGTCCAATCCAAAGGGGATTGAATTCAAATTCTAGTCTTTCTTTTTTTATCCTTATCCCACATTAGGACTAGGTTAAAGATTCAAAATATCTTGATCCTAACTCTTTTATCAAACCATCCTTTGATTGTATTTATGTTTATTAATATTAATAAAGATTCATCCTAGTATTATTCTAATTGAATTATGTTTAGGAGTCTATAATTAACCTTATCATCTAGATCCATAAATTGTTACATGAATTTATAAGTTATCAGCTAAGCATGACTAACATGATTGATTCCAATTCATAAACTAAAAGGAAATGAGATATTTTGAGGGCTTGTATATACCTAGTGTGGTCAACCCACAAATCAAACTTTATTAATGACTTCCATTTCTAGGGCTTATATCTAGCTAACTTCTTAATGGTGCCTCTTAAATTTTTATTGGTGGAATCCACCAATTTGTTCCCATGTGGGTAGTGATTGGATAAAAACCTTAGCATGATTCTATTTTCATAGGCCCATTATATTAATTATACAAATTGGAAGGTAGGACTATTATCACACATCAAGGAGATGGGGACCCCAAAATGGCTGATTATGGTGTCTTTTGGGAACTTGACAACTTCAAAAATAGTGCTTATTTTAGATGCAATTTACTTAGACCACCTCATTTAATAGTCCATGCCTATGATTTGGAATTATGGTTGGATGATGAATTAGGGTTGATGATTCTAAAGAATTCTAATCCCCATTGGGAAAATGGTTTTGACTCCATGATGGGATGCAGTGGAATTTTCACATGGGTTTCTATTTTAGTAAAGGTATGGATTGATGGAAAATGTGAACATGGGCATGGACTTATTTGAATAGAGTGGGCTAGTAGTATCTTACCTAAATAAGTTTGTGGGTTATGGCATTTATTACAATATGACCATTTCCCCATTTTTCATAGAAACTTGAAATTATTTCTTTGGCCTCCTCTTGTGACATGCATCGAAGTTAGATTCCTTCATGGTTCCTTCTAAAGAGAACTCCCTTATTTAGCATGTATTATGTAGCCTTCAATTAGAGGTTCATATTTTTTGCATGGTTTAGTCTCAAAGGTGTGTTTACATAGAGTATGAAGTACATGACTATGTCGTACCATTATTATTGTATTACTCTCCTTTGGTCTACTTGGTGCACATTTATTCTTAGTTCTATCTTAATTATTAGATAGGTGAGGCCCTATCCTCTAACTATTTTGTATGGTTTGATTTCTAAGTCATATTCTTTAAATTTTTCATCCATTAGCCTCTACATTGGCCCAACTCATTTTTACCCAACATCTAGTTTATTATTGAGTCTGGGAAAATTTCATGCACCTTATTATTGAGGATATAGTGTCAAAATTTATTCACCACCTTGACCAAGGTGTAGGCATGCTTGTCTAAGGTAGAATATCTCAGCTTGGAATACTTAAGATTGGTGATCATAAAAGTAACAGGGTGTTATTCTCCCTCTAATCTCTGGGTGAGGCAAGCAACAATGGTATGTTTAGAAGCAAAGGGTAGATATAAAACTATTGTATATAGTCTAGGATGATGAGAAATAGGGCTTACATAATGGCATCTTTAACATCATAAAAATATTTATTTGAATTGGCATGCCATTCTACATTTGCATCCTATTTCAAAATTGCATTCAAGGGTTTTAAATTTTCAAAAAATATAGAAATAAATTTATGCACAAAGTTAATTTTCCCAAAGAAGGATTTCAATTCTTTCTTACTATTATGTAAAGGTAGTTTAGAAATTACATTTTCCATTTTGGGATAGATATTAATACCATATTTTTTGATAATGTGAATGAGAAGCTTACCTTTGGTGACACTAAACATGCTCTTATTTGGTTCTAGTGAAATGACATACCTTATGTATATTTTGAATACTTTATCTAAATGGTGTATATGATTTGACCTATATTTTGAAAATGTTGTTAGGTAATCCATATAGATTATTATTCATCTACCAATTAATACTAAAAAATAAAATTCCATCACTCTTTATAAATTTTCACCAGTATTGATCAACCTGAAGGTCATTCATTTATAAGCAAATGTGCCCCACATAGTGGTGAATGTGGTATTGTCCCTATCTTTAGAATTAACCAAGTCCTATTTGCATCTTAAAAATCCATCCAAAAAGTACATCATCTACCATTTATATTACTTCATCAAGGGAAGTTGATGGGTAATCATCTTTATCTAAGACTTGATTTAATTTCCATAAGTCTACACATAGGTATATTTCTACATTTTTTGTATGAGCACTAGGTTAGCCATGCAAGTGGAGTGGCAAACTAGGAAAATTATACCCACAAAAAGTAACTTATGAACTTCCTTGTGTGTTAATGGATCCATGATTTGGTTTATAAGTCTTTATATTTGACTACAAGTTTATGATTAGGTTTGAGGGGGTAGTGTGAGTGATCACTCTCAGGTCAAAAAACTTAAGGCATCCATAGGCCTACGAAGCTACATATTTATATCTTATAAATAATATTCATAACTACTCCAATTCATAATCTATCTAGTTAGGATATGCATTGACCATCTGGGGGTTTTATAAAGGGTTGAGGTTGATGATTTGACACTTTTAGTCCTTAAACTGGGGTCTTTTCACTTTGGAATGTGGGGTCTAAAGTATTGAATGGTATTTCTAACAAAATATTTTGGTTTGGGATTTGATTTACATGAATATTAAGGATCCCATATTTATCCATCTCAGTCCTTAGGTTATTTTATCTTTCTTGTCTATAACATGGGTTTCAAATATTCCCTTGTTACTAATAAATTGGTTGATCTATTGTTCATCCTAAAAGACCTAAATTTTTATCACATTGTCAGGGATAGAGGGAAATGGGATGACTTCCATAGATAACTCTTACAACTTGGTGTCATATAGGGTATTTAAGTTAGCTATTGTAGATGCTAGTGTTTTGATAACTTAGTTTTCTTAACAAGGGATAGGGATGATATTAAACATGCTAAATGTTTTTATTAGGTCCTAATCCCTATGGTTATTCCTCTTAAGGTATGATAACTTGTATTAAAATCTAATCTTGATCTGGATGACCATAGTTTAGAGTCACTAAATACACTTAATTTATTTGCCTTGTATTTCAATGCAAATTACAACCCTAGGATTAATGATTTATACTTTACTAGTTTATTTATGCAAGGAAATTATAACCTATATGATGTTAAAATTTTCCTCCATATGGGGTCTATATGTAGAAAAATAGACCCACTACCTTATCTGTAATGAGCTCCATCTATATAGAGAGACCTTAAGTTGAGAAGGTTTGAGCGATGGCTAGTTTAGTCTTTAGGTGGCTTTGTGTTGAGTGTGTAGATTCATAGATTTGAGGATACTAGGTTTACTTTCTCATTAATGGCATTGTACTCAATCATCATGTGTTTTATGTGAGGTTATCTATCTACCCAAATTTGGGTGGCCACGCCCCTCCATAGATGGGTGAAATATATGGCCATATACCCATTTAGGGCTTTGGACTAATTTGTACTAAGGAGCATGTCATAGGTTTCAGGGATATCCACCACTTATATGTCTATGAAGTGTTGAATCCTAGGTTTAGATTCTAATTATATGTGTAAATTCAATATTTCCCCTATCACTTTCACTTTAGAATTATCAATTTAGACCACTACCTTATCTAACTTGATAGGGACCAACCTAAGATTCTCACATAAGCCTACCAATATTACATGGGTTGAGGCTCCTAAATATATTAGTAAATTATGTAGGTTTTTTCCAAAAAATTGAATGGTTAAGAGGAAAGGGGCACCTACATATTATTCTTATGAATGATCACATTGGTTTGGGCTGATTTGGGTTTAATTTAAGTCAGTTGGGTTGGGTTCTAAGTCAAGGATTTTAGAAGGAGATCACATTGTTTAGTGATTTGAGCAATCTCATGAAGTGTAATGTTGTCTTTGATCTTATTCATATCTTATATTATTTTATAACCCCCTTTAATTTGGATTGGTGGGGTATTTATGGGGGTCTTAGATTATTGAGGTCTTGAAGGTGGGGGTCATTCTTAGCATTTTGGTCAGGTGGGGTCACACCATTATTTTAAGGAGTCGATGTAGTGAGGGGATATTATAGTTACTTATTCCTAAGGGTGTAGTTGTTCCTTTAGAATTGTTGAAATAATTTCACCTCACTAATACCTTCTTCTATCTCATTTTCTTCTTTTCTATGGAAATCCATGGTCTAAATAACCATAATAGTACTAGGGGTTTTACCCATGTTGGATAATTTAGGGTGATTGGGTAACACCTCATATTCCTCCATTTCCTTCTATAAGATCTCAAAAGCACTACCAAATTACATGCACTCTAGTTCTCCATGGGTAGCCATGTTATGCACTTAACAATAGTTAGGTAAGGATATCTCAAAGATATTAATTTTGGGAGACCTATTAGGTGAGGGTTCTAAGGGATTGTGAGGATGGTTGTTCTTTCTTGGTCTTTGATATTAGAATTTTTTTCTAGAAATATTTACATTAGAGTTACTTACCTGACTTTATATCCAAAAGAAAACATTTTTTATTTTATTTTTACAATTCCTTAAATGGAATCCACCTCATTCTTTATGGACTCCTGGGGTATAGTTTGGGTATTGTTAGCTACTACCAATATTACTTGGTGTGGTATCTGAGGATTTTATTCATGCCCTCTAAGTTAAGAAAACCTAGGTATTGGCTTGAAGTGGGATGACCTAGCTAGAGTTGATGTGCTATAAGGAGTGGTTGAATCATTGGGACATTCTAATTAACATTGGGTAAGAAGCTCAACATAGGCATCTATGGTAGTTCATTAGGAGTTGGGGCCATCATCTAGCCTTGGGGGTTTAGTTTCCTATCTACCTTGATGGCTCCTAGATAAGGTAGGGATAGGTCTATTATTATCATGTCTCTCTTTATAAACATGACCATCCAAGGGTCCAAAGCATTCTTATACATTTTGAGCACTTATTGGGGGTTAGGTTGATAAAATATAGTAACCTAGCTATACATTTTTTGAAACCTAGCATTTAATTTCTTGATAGGCTCATTGGGATCCAAATTAATAGAAGAAAATTATTGGTATAGGACATTAGGGTCTAACACTTGCTTGAATTGGGAGAGAAAGGTAGTATTGAAATGGTGCCAATTAGGGATATAATCTTCAGGAAGGTTGAAGAACCAATCATATGTTGAGTCTATAAACATGAAGGGGGAAATCCTACATGCCATATATTCATTTTCTACATTTAAGAGCCTTAATTCAATTTAATAGGAAGTTATGAACTCTTCAATAATTTATCCCACACCAAGTGTGAAATGGGGAAGATATCTCTCAAAGTTTCTAGGTAAATCATGGACAACTCTTAGGATGTTGATGGTAGAGCCATCTCTCCAAGCCATCTTGGGCTATAAATTTAGAAGAGGTTATGGGGAAAATATAATTGGAATGACAATAGGTTTAGGTTTTTTAATATTGGGGATTATTTGGAAAATTAGGGGTTAAACCATTAATCATCCATGGTGGGACCTAGCCTTGGTGATATTAGAACTAGTCTTTAGGATGATTCACAATCAAATAATAGTTATTACATTATTATCAACAAAAATAATTTCAAATAAGATAATTCTCAATACACAAACCCTTTTTGTATTTTATCCAATAAATAAACTATTCTTTTTGTCCTTCTAAAAATTATCCTTAAAATAAAAAGGCCCTCCATATAGTGCCAACTATTATCCAATCCAAAGTCAAGTTCCAAAATACCCATGAGATTGGGTATTCTCAAAGAGGAATATAGGAATAATAATTGAATTTTGTCCTTCATTTTAGGATTTATTTAAGATCAACCTAGGGCATGGATGTGGGTATTTTAATTAGCTATGGATTCTACATGAAATAATCTCCAAGATATGTAGTGTCACCACCATAAGCTCGATATGGGATTATTTGGATAAAGGTCTAATTACCCATAATTGTTATTGATGCTCATATGGTATTCTCCTCTATTTTATAAACATAATGGGAAAGGTTAGTTTAATATTTAAAAATAAACAGCAAAAGAGAGGGAAGAGTAAGGAAGGAAATAGTGCCTCTAGATTTAGAATGAAATCAACATCTCAACCATAAAACTAAGTGCCCTTACCACAATTATACCATCATGGACTGAGTTTCACCAAAAGTTTGACTTCAAATAATAAAAAATGGGAAGATTCTAAGGAAATAGTGGAGCATGCCTCAATTCTGAACCCTAACTAATTATCAGTACTAGAATTTTATAGTAGATCATGCATAAACCTCCAAGGTAAATTACAAACTAGAACACAAATTATCAGTATTATGAAAAGAGGATCAAAAGAGTTCAAAAAGGGTTTATCATATATAAGCACATTATAACAATAACATACATTTAATTTCAAGGTATTAGCTTGATTAATCTAAAATTAACAATCATTCATAATGGATTCAAAAGAAAATTTGAGACACAAAACAAGCATTTTGCATAATATTGAAATTTCACTCACTAAAAGAAAAGTGTTATAAAAAATATCGATCATAGCCAAATTTTACATTCCAAATGGGTGAAGGAGAAATCAGGTGAAATCCTAGATTAAATATAACAATACTTTAAATAAAAATCTAGTCAACCCCTTAATTACAATATGGCTATGCCTTTTACAAATAAGGATTGGATTAACCTCCAAATAACATAAGATTCCCATCCTAGGCCATGATGGCCAGTCATGGTAGTTATAACTATAATTCAAAAATCAAAACAAAATCCCCACAAACTATTAAAAATATATGTGGAAACTACTCAATTGATATGCAATGGTGGCTATGAGTATCTAGATACTAACTACTTTGACCTTACATCCCTAGATTCCAAAATGACTACCATGAGTTTAAATTCTCAGTCTAACTTAGTGAGGTTCATCAAGGTTTATTTAAACATTATATTTGCCAAGGTTACTAGTCTCTGGGACACCTAGAAAGGAGCTTCCATGGACACTTGAACCTCAAAAACTTGGTTGATAATCACCATGGACTATTTTTAAATAAAAATAACTACCTGGGACCCTTCCTTATTTGACTTAGTGACATTGATCATGAGTTGGTCAAAGTGACCAAGGTGGACTCCAAACTCTCCCTTGTCTAGTAGGGTTCCATCTAGGTGGAACAAAATAGAGATATTAACCTCCTTAAAGTAGGCCAATATTTTTTTCCATCTTCTAAGGGTCATATCATAATTTAAGCCATATCCAACCACTCATCCATAGCATTTTTCATGTTCCTAACATACATTTGATACATTCCCAATTCTGAGGTGGGCATCAATTTCAACTCTAAGAACTTGCCTTTATTGAATATCATCAATAGCTTCCTGCATTTATTATCAATATTTGTGATCCTCTTTAGATAATATTGAGTTTTTTGGATGAGCACTTTAGTATCTACCATAGTTTCCACTACCTTTCCTAGAATTGAGAAGAGTATTAAGAGGGCATCGTTGACCTACCCAATTATCTCGATGGGGAAGGAACTCTTTACCTAGGCCTTTAGGACCCAAACATGACTTTGCATATCCTCAAGGAGATTCTTTGACATGGCATTAGTTTCCCAAAAAATGGATAGTGGGTCCTTATATACCTTTTCCTCCCTAGTGGAGGTCCTCACTTTGATTAGGGAGAAAATGTTTTTTTGGGTCTACTAAACCATTGGGTTCTCCCCTTATATGAATTTCTATGTGAGGTTCCTCCTTATGATCCTTATGGTGTGGTAAAAACTCCACTACACATCTAAGTCACCTTGATTGTCATATCTAGTGCTTACAACATTGGGACCATCCCCCAAGTTTTGGGAGGTTTTGGAGGAGTGGTAGATATGTTGGTGACGAGTAGAGTATGAAGTGGGGGAGATGGAAGAAGTAGAAGGAGTGAATAAGGAAAGTAGTAGAGGAGGAGGGGGCATGGGAAAAAAGGGAAGAAGGATGAATGGGGATTATAATGGGAACATCTATGTCTATAATTGATCCTAAGTCATGCCCACCTGAGGGGAAATGAATCCCAAGAGAGTGGTATTCATAAAAATGGAATGGATTGGCTAGTTGAAACCAAATCCTTGGGTGCTCAAGGTGATGGAAAGACATGGGTGGGGAGTAATGCATAGAGATATAATGATTAGAATTGGAATAACTATGGAGGATAGTATAGGAGGAGGTGGAGTTGGGGTATAAGGTGTTTATATTAAAGCCTGAGGTTGAGTCACCTTCTACTTATTTTTGTCTCTTTTACTCAAGTCAGCCCCAAGTGCTATGGTATAAGGAATAAAAAATATAGTAAGAGTTGTGAGGGCTAATTGTGGAGGTTGTTGGATTATTTAAGGAGGCATCAAAATGACCAAAGTAGGTATTAAAATTATTTTGGACACTTAAAATTCTCTCTTAAAGATTATAGTTGTGCTTATCGGTGGAGGTGTGCCTATAGGTATCTAGATTTGAGAAACACCCAATGGAGTAATTGAGGAGGTTTTAGGTTTGGGAATGGCTGGGGTGGAGGGAAACAAAGTGAGGATGCTTGGGAGGATCAAGTTCAAGGGTATGTGGGTGAATAGTAGAGGGGAAATAATATGGAAGAGAGGAGGCACCACTTAAGTAACTTGTGGAAGGGGTAAGGAACTAAGTGGCACCATAAGAGGGAGATATAAGCTTGTGAGAGTGAGGGGAAGAACCTGCACTGGTGCTTATTAGCATCATCATGCTTAGATTACCTCCTGGCTATTGATAATGTTGAGCCTTTGGGTTTGGGTGACCTAGGGTTGAGGTATTGGTGGTTGAGTTTCCTATGTTTGGGATCCCTAAAACTAAGTTATATGGGTCTAGCTTGACTAGGGCTAGACTACCACAATTATTAGAGGAGGAGGAGGTGGAGCCAAGTCATAAGAAATAAGCACTATTGTAAGAGGGTGAGGTAAATCTTGGGAATGAAGAGTAGACTCTCATGGAGGAGGTGGCATAATAACATATAAAATCATTATAAAAATCATGGGAGGGGTCAATGTAACATCCTCCATAGAATGAGTTGGTACAGGAGGGGATTTAGATGGCTTTAAATGGACCTTATTTCCCTAATTATTTTGGTAGGATGTGACTCAAGACAACACCTTTTGGTCATTTGTAGCATTTAATTATAACTCATCATAATCCTTTTATTGGTGGCCATAATTAATGTAGAGGAAAGTCAAATACCTCATCAAATGAGCCCTAATCATGCCTTTTTGGTCCCAATGTCAAAGTTCATCTCTATCTAGAGTGAAGGAATCCTACTAGGTCACCATTTTTTTGGAGAGGGAAGGCTTTATATACATGTTGTCAAATGGTAATTGGGAGTGGTGGGAATTCCTTATAATGGAAGCTAATGCAAAATCTAAAAATTCCCTCCACCATTTAGTATGTGATTTATGGCTCTCCTAGGTGATTCAAGATGAAATATGGTAGGCTAAGGGGTTGTTTATGAATGCATGTGAATCAAATCACTATGTTCTCATAGAATTATTAATAGCTGATAATAGATATAATAGAGTCTCTAATTTATTATATTAAACATGGAATTGGGGCCTTATTGATCACATTATACACCACCAAGTAGAAGTACTCACAAATATATTGAATATTATTCTTATAGTAGTGGTCATATAACTTATAAAAGACCATGAACTATTGAGCCCCTTGGAACCCATGAAAGAAAAGTAGATGGCTTGAAGGTGAGTATCCCATAAACCACATCTATTAGATATCTCATCATATATAATTTACCTCCTACTCAGGCATCTTATGTGGAATTGACTAACTCAAATTTTATCATCCCTCCCTTGTCTAGGACTTTGAAGCTAGTGAGAATCATGTGGAGTAGGAGCACCCATAATTCATTGACATGTAGGTAGTTTAGGGTCCCAAACAATTATATTAGCATAATCCTACCCACCTAGACCTCCTCCTAAAAGGTGATAACTATGAATGCATTGATGTCTTCATTGCTCACCCACTTGGCATTTGGGTTCTTAGCCCAGTCTTATAAAAACTCATAAATTTGGAAAGTGCCAATCCATGTTTGCACTACTGATGCATCATATGAAAATTTCAAATCTGAGAGAGATAAAGTAATATGATTTTTAGGCATTCTTAAAGATGTTAGTAATCTAGTGTCAAGTGTTGGCTGAGTAGATCCAATCATCGGCACCATCCTTTACTAGCTTGGAAATGAGGAATAGGTTACCAAACAAGTTGATGTAGTGGAACATTTTAGGTTTAGCTACAACCTTATGAAGACCATACTTCTTATAATCCAAAAGGGCATCTTCAAAATTAGTCTTCTAATTATTATTAGAGATTAAGTCATTGGGTACCTATTTGATAGCTTTGAACACCACATTATAATGTCTAAATTAAGTCAAGCCTTCTGGGAATAGGGTAGACTTGTACTCAAGATTAGCTTTGGGGTTTGAGGAGGATGTATCGATCACAATAATGTAAAGTCTAATAGAAGAGTATTGAGTGCAGGGAAAAACATAGGGGTATGTAATGGGGATTGGAAATCAAGTAATTGGTTTTATTTTAAGGGTATATAGTGATAACCATTAGTGATCCTTCATTGTGATGTTTAAAAAATCAAAAATTCATTCCCTTGCATTAATGGTGTTTGGTAGCTCACTTAATATGGATTCAAATTTGGGTTGGTGGCTTAATTTCCTCTTTTTATTTCTCAATATAGATTTAAATTTAGATCTCATGATCTTACACTGACAACCATATTTAGCTAGGGTGATGTGACATTTTAAAACTATCAAATTGGGCCCATCTTCATATTTAGTTAATGTCTAACTCATGGTATCATGTGGTCACATCTCCTTAAGGCCTCCCAAATATCCCCTACCTTATGTCACATGCCATCCACCTATTGGTTGTCATGTCAATGGTAAAAACCTAAAACTAACCTTGTACTCATTATAATATACTTAGGAGGGGTGAGGTGTCATTTAGGGACATGTGATATCCTTTGATTAGCCCTTAGGTTCCATTTGTACTTTATTCTAACCATCCTAAGGCCTTAGGGAACCACTTGATCATATGCATGGTTATGATATGTGGCATGTTATGAGTGGATTAGGCTCCCTTGGGATTTGACATCTCTTATAGGACTAGGATACTAGTCACTTTGACATTGGGCTATATGGCATGCTCTGAGTGGTCAGTCTTCCCTAGGTTTTAACATCTCTCATAGGACTAGGAGACTGGTTGATCTAACATTGGGTGACATGGTGAAATATTAATAGTTTAGGTTACCATGGGATATAACATCTCTAATAAGACTAGGAGACTATTTTCTCTAACATTAGGATATGTGGTACACTCTTAGTGGGCTAGAATCCCTTAGGCTCTGACATATCTAACAAGATTGGGAGACTAGTCGATCTAACATCAAGTGATATGGCATGATTTAAGTAGAAGAAGCTCCCTAAGGATCTAATGTCTCTTAAAATACCAAGATATGTACACTCTGACATCAGGATATGTGGTAAAATTTGAGTGGACTAAGATCCCCTAAAGCTCTGACATCTCTGACAGGACTAAGAGATTAGCCACTCTAACATCAGGGTATGTGGCACATTCTAAAAATAGCCTCATGGATCTTCTCTAGTGGTCCATTTATTCCTATTAAATATATGAAAATACTAAGTGAAAATTAAAAGACATGTAACTAATTAGTAACTAACTCAATCACCATTTAGTCTTTGATTTGATATACAGGATGTCGATTATATCACTCTAAGAAAGGACCAAGACTATAAGAAATTATTTTGAAAGCTAACCTAAAATATTATCACTCTAAGTCCTCAAAACAAGTAAGCCTACCTTATTCATAAAATAAATGAAATTTTCCATGTTTAGGGAATTCAGGGTGACACAAAATTTCAAGGACCTAGATCAGGCGATGCCAATTAGAATGAGAGAATGGATCTAGGAGATTTGGTTTTTATGTTTTAAAGGAGAGGTCCCCCATTTATACAAAAAAGGTCATGTTTGACACAAAAAATTATAAGAAATATATTATTGAAAAAATAAATAATCTTAAAAACATTTTAAGAAATTAAAAGAACATGAAAATCAATATAAACATGATGAGAAATTGGAACATCTTGGGAAGTAATGGGGACATGAGAAATAATAAAATTATAAGAATCAATGTGGATATGCTAATAACCATAATTTTTTTAAAATATGGGAAGCATTGGAAATACTATAATCAACATTAAAATTAAAATAAACTTGAGAATTGGTAGGTTTAAAATAAATTTAAGAAATGACTACTTGATTAGGCATAAGTTGCAACTCTTGAATGAAATTACTTAGAATAACATGTTGATCAAAATGTTTTGAAACACAATTTTTCAATTTAAGAGATAAATAATTATTATCATCCCTCATATACTGAATATCTTATAGGGTAATTCTTTAATTCTACACATATATTAAGCCCTTTGATCATAATCTTTGTTTTAACTTGTAACTTATTTTAATACTTTTATTAACTATATTATTTAATTAGGGTTTTCAATGACATTTAAAAAAAATTTGTAATACTATCAACCCATTAATATATTTTTATTGGAACTAAACTTCAATATAAATATCGAATTATAATTAATTATGCTAAATAACAGGTATAAAATATTCAAATAAGCTTGATTAATTAGTCTAAATCCATAAGTAGGGAAAATGCATAGGATTTAGGCTTATATTATTTTTGGATGTGACTTAGTGATAATTGGGACATGATAGTGTAAATTCATGTATATAAGTGAAATATACATGACCCAAAATAATTGTGATGAACAAATAAATTTATGAGAAGCTTCCTTTCCTTTCCAGACAATGTATGTGGTGTTAGGATGCTTTAGAAATAATAAATAATATAAAATTGAATTAATGACTATTTTATCCTAGTTATGATCTCCAAAACACTCACTCAAGTTACTTCACTTTTATTTTGATCATCTAAAATAAAAATTTATTTTTCTTACCCTTATTGTGTAGCAATATTTAAAAATTCAAGGAAAATAAAATATGTTTTGGGGCATGTGGTAAACCAAAGAACACAAAAATTATATTGATATTTTTCAAGTACCTAAACATTAACAATATTAAAATAAAAAATGTCAATAATTATAATAAAATAATTAAACTAAAACTAATATTGTGTGGTGTGTGTCTAACATGAACTTGTATGCTTCAATGAATGCTCTAATGACTAGATGCCAAGTTTTGGGAAAAAACATGTTTTAGTTTTTTCCTAGAGATTTTGGATCAACACATGTGATCCATCATTAGGAATAAGAAAAAATATATTCATGAATATCAATCCATATCTTCCTTAAATAGGTATAAATTCAATTTATCCCATTAGGAGTAAAACATTATTGTTTGATTTCCTCTAAAATTATTGTAAGTGGTCAATATATTTATGTGAACAATAAATGGATGCTCTATGATTATTATTAATGATCAAAGGACATATAATTTTTTATGTATATATAAGCAATCTAAATTCAAATTAGGGCCCTATTAACACTAGACTGAAATCCAACTATCAAAAATCTAGAAAAGATGAAACATGGGTCATATGGGAAAGAGCCAAAAGAAACCACAAAAACAAGCTTAGGAGCATCCAAACACTTTGTACAATGTGCAGAGTGTTTGGATGCTTTGGAAATAGAACTTAATGTGGGGAAAAAGAGTATGAAAGAGAAGGGTATATTTAAAATGTGTTGTGAGAAGGAAAGAGGACTTCCAAACATTGATAAATGTGCTAATAAATCCTAACTTGGACTAATATTTAACATGTACACAAACATTCAAAAATAATGCAATATAACAAATAAAAAATTGTAGGGACTAAATTTAGGTATTTAAAAGTGTGCAAATTAGTTTGAGTTTGCTAAAAATGTATGAATATAAGTATGTTTACCTTGAATTTTACATTATATTACATGTAAAATATAGAAAATAATGCTTAATTAACTACTTAATAAAATGTATAAATAAATATAGGGAATAATATCATCTTGTTTAGACATTATCACAAATCTAGTTTCATAATGTGGACCTAAAAATATGAATCCAACATTGTCAACATATCACCTCAAAATTGAGAATTGAACAGAGTAGTGGTCTTAGTAAAAATGTATACTCTTGAATAGTCTACATAAGGGAAAATGAATCTCCAAATATTCTCTCCTTTTTGTCAGCTTTCTCTCTAGATATGTGCCTTAACTATTGTCCTCCTGCAAGGAGATAAATATTTAAATCTAAAGTGTTAATGGTTTTGGTTTTGGGGGTATATGTTAGATAAATCCACGAATTTATAAGACTCCTAAAAGTAAAACAAATATGTCAAGAAATAAAAATTACATAAAATACATAACTCTAAAAAATTCCTCAAGAGTGCTTAATAATTTAATTTTAATTAATAATTGAGATGTGCTTGATAAAAAAATTAATTTTAACATTTTTTAGTTATAGATTTATTTAATTCAAACGTTGGGGAAATTGGTGTTTATCCTAACTTCTAATGTATATAAATGGGAAAGGATTTCAATAAAAACTTAGGCCCATGTAATAAATTAAGAGGCATAATAATAGGAATATGACCATATGAATGATCCCAAGTCAAGACATCTAAAACATAAAATGGCTATATAAGTTAACACATAGATAAGTGAAAGAATATTTTAGGCTAGATAAGTAGACATAAAAACTAAATATAGTTTAATTTGAACCAATAATATATACATAGACAAATGTGATAAACACACACACACACACACACACAAATATACCAATACTAAATAAATTACAAGTAACTATTTTTAGGCATCTACACTAATAACATTAAATATGCTTCCCTATGAATGGGGTGTACATATCAAGTATTATCATGTAAAAATAATAAAAACAAAGTTTTTTATATTGTTTTATTTTTTATATGTCTAAAGGATTATAAATAAATAAAAATTAATTAAATACCCTTTATATTATTCTTTTTATAACCTCCATTTTACATGCATTCCTTCTAAGGATTCAATATCCCTACATTAATTTAAATGTATGGTTTTTATTTTCACTTAAATGTTTATGTTGTATTTATTATTTATAAATATTACTTTCTATAAAAACCTATAAATGACTTAATGGCATTATTTTTTATTATTTTTTATTAATAAAAACACTTTTTTATGTTAGTTATTGTGGTTTAAATTTGGAAATATAGGACCTTTTATTAACTTCCACCTTGCTAAAAATTTTACTCTTATACATCTCAAAATCTTGTGAACTATTATGTTATTCTTACCTCACCTTGTGAATTATACCCCTTATGTGGCACCATTTGGTGAATTTACCCAAGTCTCCCTCTTTATTCATTTTTAGTTCCTATCCATTAGAAGTTTCAATGAGTGTTCATATTGTCTATTTTGAATTCATAAATCAAATACAAGTACAAAAGCAATGTAGTTTATTTAGACATAAGGTTTATAGTAATCATTCATATAAAATATATTGAGTACTCACAAGAATTTTATAATAGATCAATAATCATTATAATATTCATTATTTTTAAAGTATTATTTGTAGACACCTAAATTTTACCATTTAGTTCAAAATTAACTTTGACACGCTAACCCTTCCTCTTTCATAATTTGAATTAAATTAACACCACTTCCTTATAAAATTTGAATAATCAAGTTATTATTAAATTATACACACCTTTTTCTCCAAAAATAATTAATAATTTTGATTTTACACCTCACTTAGACATCCTCCATATTTATCTCAACCATGTGTTGACTCATCCAACCACCCTCCTCAAATTCCTCAAGCATCTTGTGAGTCACCTTAGAACATTTCAACATCCTTGACTTGTTCTTGATACTCACTCAACTAACCCCCATTTTCTTTCCTCTTAACTCATGGAAGTGATAATCATACTCATTCATGGATGAGGAATAATTATCTACTGTTGATTATTTGAATAATTTTAAATATTCAAATAATCCTCTATCATTCAATCAAACTCCTGTATGTCTATAAATTGATGTGAAACCCATCACTTTCATCATCCTCATTTATTCTAATGAAGTTATATCAAATTTTCAAGTGAATCCAATCCATCAAAAGTTTATTTGCATACCAAAACGTTGTACAATTCCCTTTTGCATTGGAGAAGGATTGAATAACCACATTTAAAGGGCAAATCAATTTTAATCACAATTGAAGAGGCTCACAATACCTCAATTTTGTAACTATGTTTAATTGTTTCCTTTTATTTATTTATCTATCTTAAATTTGAATTGAGTTTAGAATAGGTTTATTTGTATTTTGTTCCTTATCTTAATTACATTTTAGATTTCCCTTCACATATTTTGGCATGCCTGGTAGGACCCTTCCCAAATATTTTTCATCTTATCATTAATTTTTATTTATTTTAAAGATTTAATACAATTATTTTTTATTTATATGTAGGTTTTAATCTAATTTGAATCTAAATTTATTTCTATTTTTATTCTTTTTTTTTGTCATTTTTGTTTTCCTGAACCTATTTTTTTGCAAATAAATAAAAAAATCACTACTGTTAAAATGGCAATAATATTTTTTTAAAATTGTTTTTTTTTTTAATTATTTTTTTCAAGGTTGTTAGGATTTATACTAAAAACATAATGTCAAAATTTCATGAAAATACAGAACATATTTTAGGAGATCATCAAAATAGTGGCTATTATTTTTTATTTTTCTAATTTTTGTAATTTTAATATATATATATATATATATATATATATATATATATATATATATATATATATATAATTTATAGGTTCCCTTGATTATTAAGATTTCAAAACACTTAGTAACATTTTTGTGTAGGACACTTATCAAATACAAGGTTCCCTTGATTATTAATCTTTCAAATCACTTATTAACATTTTTGTGTAGGACACTTATCAAAGACAGTTAACTGTCTTTGATAAGTGTCCTATACAAAAATGTTAATAAGTGATTTGAAAGATTAATAATCAAGGGAACCTATAAATTTATTTTATATATATTTATAGGTTCCCTTTATTATTAAGCTTGCAAAACACTTATTAACATTTTTGTGTAGGACACTTATCAAAGATAGGGTTCCCTTGATTATTAATCTTTCAAATCACTTATTAACAATTTTGTGTAGGACACTTATCAAAGATAGTTAACTGTCTTTGATAAGTGTCCTACACAAAAATGTTAATAAGTGATTTGAAAGATTAATATTCAAGGGAACCTATAAATTTATTTTATATATATATATATATATATATATATATATATATATATATATATATATATATATATATATATATAGGTTCCCTTGATTATTAATATTTCAAATCACTTATTAACATTTTTGTGTAGGACACTTATCAAAGATAGTTAAAAATCAAATAAAAAATACAATATATATATATATATATATATATATATATATATATATATATATATATATATATATATATATATATATATATATATATAAATTTTTTTAATAATAATAATAATTTATAGGTTCCCTTGATTATTAAGCTTTCAAAACACTTATTAACATTTTTGTGTAGGACACTTATCAAAGACAAGGTTCCCTTGATTATTAATCTTTCAAATCACTTATTAACATTTTTGTGTAGGACACTTATCAAAGATAGTTAACTATCTTTGATAAGTGTCCTACACAAAAATGTTAATAAGTGATTTGAAAGATTAATAATCAAGGGAACCTATATATATATATATATATATATATATATATATATATATATATATATATATATATATATATATATATATATATATATATATATATATATGTTCCCTTGATTATTAAGCTTTCAAAACACTTATTAACATTTTTGTGTAGGACACTTATCAAAGACAGGGTTCCCTTGATTATTAATCTTTCAAATCACTTATTAACAATTTTGTGTAGGACACTTATCAAAGATAGTTAACTGTCTTTGATAAGTGTCCTACACAAAAATGTTAATAAGTGATTTGAAAGATTAATAATCAAGGGAACCCTGTCTTTGATAAGTGTCCTACACAAAAATGTTAATAAGTGTTTTGAAAGCTTAATAATCAAGGGAACATATATATATATATGTTCCCTTGATTATTAAGCTTTCAAAACACTTATTAACATTTTTGTGTAGGACACTTATCAAAGATAGTTAAAAATCAAATAAAAAACACAAAAAAAAAACTTAATTTTTTTTACTATATAATAATAATAATAATAATAATAATAATAATAATAATAATAATAATAATAAATAATTTATAGGTTCCCTTGATTATTAAGCTTTCAAAACACTTATTAACATTTTTGTGTAGGACACTTATCAAAGATAGTTAAAAATCAAATAAAAAACACAAAAAAAAAACTTAAATTTTTTTTACTAATGATTGCTTGCTTTCAAAGTTTTGATTTCTTGCAATAATCAGTTTTGATTTCAGCATTTTCTTTTTCATAATAGTTAGATCACTTTTTTTGGTGTTAATCAATTCTTTCATTCAAAGCATTTTTGTTTGTGTGTGTTGTAATGTTGTGTATGATCTTCTTTTGGAATCACATTAGTGATGATACTTAGGAACTAAAAGCATTTTTTGACTTTTGTATTACTCAAGTTATGCTTATGTGTATTCTCTTACCTTGGTATCATATTGGTGATAATACATAGAAATCAGAGACACACATTAACTTATTTTTTTTAATTTTATATAGATTTTATCAACCATAGATTTCATCACAATGTAGTATGCAAAACTTTGTGTACCAATGGGGTATAGAAATTGAGTTAGAACTATTATTTTTGGCTAAGTAGTGTTGTGTTTTAATCATGCTATGAAATGAGGGGATTTCATGCTCCAATACCCAAACCTTAGATAACATGACTCAAACTTAGGTTTTTATGATGTCAATACACTAAAATCTTATGGTTATGTTGGGTACATTAGGAATAGACCCATTTGAGTGTGTCCATCAAATCAACTTCTTCTAGGGTTTTGGGACTCATCATATTAAAAGTTATATCAAGGATCTCCTAGATAATATTTTGTATACCTTAATCCTAGGAAATCCATTATTACCATTTAATTTTTAGTACATCAATTAGTAGTTATCACTAAGAAGTTACATTCTATACACCCTTAAAATTGATCTATTGATGCCTAAATGTGTACCATAAGTTCTCAAAGTATTTAAAAAACACTTCTCATTTTATAATTTTAGGAATTAATTGAATGAGTTATGGGTTGTGATAATCATATTATCTATTGGTGGAATAGAGGAAGAATAAGTGACTATTTCACAATATTTATATTAGTTAGTGGTTGGGAGCCACCATAGCCAAATAGTAGATCTATATGAAATATACGGTAACTATGCTAAGAGTAGTGAATTATGATCAAGAAATAATCTAAGATGGATATTTACAATGACCATTAAACTAAGGTGATCAGGTTAAAAAAGAAGTAAAAGGAAGGGTAGGGTAGAAAGAAAGATGTTAGTCTTGTTCTAGACATTATGACAAATTTCAAATCTCATATGAACATGCATTTAACCAATGTATGAAATGAAATAGATTAATCCCAAATAAAAACATACATTAGGAAAGCTTCTAAGGAAGGTATTAAATAATGCAAATAGGAACCATGCTCACTTTAAATATTCGCTTCTGTAAGCAAACAATATTAGCCCAAATGGAAAAGAAGTGAAAAAAATGAAATAGGCCTAAGAACTTTCAACTAATATAGCATTGGCACAAATTAAAAAATATGCATTAAAGATACACATCCAAAATCTACAAGAACTATTCAAATCTGAAAGTGAATCCAAACAACTAAGATAGAAAACATATAACACTTCACACAAGTAAATACTAGACAATCTTTACAAAATTCCTTGCTTATATTAATTGCTCAAAGTTTACAAAGTAATTTGGTTCTAAGAACTCCCTCCCATTTTCAAATTGACAATGCTCCTTTCATAAGATGTAAGGAAGCATGTCAATCAGTTATATCAAGTTACATTTGAACATGTGTATGGAATAACTATCTTTTCTATTACATTCTAAAATAAATGATCTTTTCTTTTTAATCAACTAATTTATAGACAATGAGTTCTTAAAAATTTCACATGTATATACAAAAATAATATCCCACATCAAAATATTATACAATGTTGGTTATAGAAAGAATATTCCTATTTCACCTGACTTAGGACCTACTGGTTGATGATGTGCTTCATAATTTCTATAGGGTCTTTATTTTTCTTGGATGCTACCCCATACAAGCATGGTCCCATCTTGATCAAGGATAAATAGTGATCTAATTGTGTAATTAGTTATGAGCTTAGATCCCAACCTTTTATAGTACTAGGTCTATAGGGTCTCTAATTTGTCCCATTGCACTCATTTATCATTAACATGGCATTTTCATGGCATCTTAGGTCATTTTTTTGTCACTATCCAAAAATTACCATTACCTTTTAAAATTTGGATCCAAGTTTATTATGTTAAAATTGATATCCTCAAAACCATCATTTGATGTCTGCAAGAATGTCTTTGATAGTTTCATGACTATCAATTTTAAACATGTGTGGGGGACCATTTACTATGTTAAAATTGATGTTTATGTGACCATCATTTGACATCCATGGGAACCTATTTTATGGTCATGTGACCATTAATTTTAAACATGTGATCAAGGTTCTTTGATATATTAAAATTTATGTTCGTACGTTCATAATTTGACATCCATGAGAATGTCTTTGATGATAGCATGACCATTAATTTTAAAGACATCATCAGGACTGGTCACTATCTTAAATTTAACATCTATGTGACCATAATTTGACATTCATGGGAATGTCATTAATGGGTGAATTATCATCAAATTTAATCTCATCTTTGGGACTATTTACCAAGTTTTCCACTTGTCAATTTCTATTCATTCTACACTCTACATATGCCACACATCAACTTTTTGGTGCTTCTATTCATTGAAATGAGATTTTGAGGTTATGCCACTTGGTAGTCCCATAGGAACTTAGGCTTCATTGAAATGTCTGCATTGATATCACTGATTATACCTTGGTCCTTTGCTTAAATTTGGGTCATAGATCTTACATATAAGAATAGAAGTTAAGCTTGAGACTTAGGATAAAAATATTAAGCTAAGTTCCAAACATAATATGTAGAACCTCATGAATATAAAAGGGACTCACCATAAAGACCTTGGACCATGGTTTTAAGCATAAAACAAAAAGGGATATGTAAATATGACTTAGCATAAGGTCTTAACCTAAGGTTTCATTATATAGATAAATACAATAGAAATTTGGGATAAGGCCTTAGGCTAAGTGATAAAAGTGACCCTATATTTTCACTTGGTAGGGAATTCGTCCAGGACAAAAGTCATGAATGGCACTCCTCATGGAGGAAAGGGCACTTCAAAAATTTTTAAGGATAATTGATGAAGGCAAATGACCATTTCAAAAAACTTGAATGATAATCTCATAGGATAGGTGTCCTTTCTGAAGATTTTAAAGGTTATGTCTAGAAGATAAATTACCGCTTAAAAAAATCTTAAAGGGAATATTATAAAATTCCAAAGGATCATTTAAGAGAAGCTGAAGGTCATTCCTTTTAGGGAACTTGGCCTAGATAAAATGTCCAACACATTCCCCCGAAGACCAAATTTTGTCAGATAAAATGTCTGAAGGAAATGGAACATTGAAAAAAAAGTCTCAAAAGGTAGATCTATCAAATAAAAATTCCAAAAGAAATCCTAGATAAAAGGCTTGAAGAATAATTGGCTTAAACAAAGGGTTCAAAGGAAAATTGGACTAAACATAAAGTCTATTGGATATATTTCAAGGATTCAAAGGATCATTTTAGAAAGTTGAAAGGGTATGTGCCCTTCACAAAAAACTTGGATGATAATCTTAGACAAAAAATGATCGGGACAAAAGTTTGAAAGCACTTAAAAAAACTATCCAAAACATAAAATCTAAAGGTTAATTCCTTCATGATAAAATTCCAAAGGAAGGGCCCAAAAAGACATGCCCAAAAGGTAGAAACATATAACAAAAGGACCTAAGGAATAATAGAAAGACCAAAAAAGGGGCACTCGGGACATAAAATAGACTAAGTATGGATGTTAAAATAAGGTTTAGTTGTGTTTAAAAACATGACTAATCCATAGAAAATATAAATAAACTAAACCCATATCACTATTTAAAATGTTCCCTTGTAAAATCTCCCACTAGATTCAAATTTGACTTTAAAAGGTCTAGGTAAAACATTAGACTAGGGTTTACATAATATTAATAAATTTTAGGAAAAATATAGTAAAAGATAAATTTAAAATTTATTTACAAAAACCTTAAGCATTTTCATTCCTAAATGGGCTCCATTAAACCTATAGCTTGAAACACAAATATCCAATATCAGCCCTTTAAATAAAATTAAACTAGAACCTTGAATAAATAATTCAGCTAAAACATGGTGCAGATGATCTTCAAATAAAAATAATGTGAAAACATGTTAATGACACTCTAATCAAGTGCATTTTAAATTTAAAATCACAAATTTTCATAATTTAACACATGGGTCCCCATTTTTCAAAAATAGGGGTATGTTGACCACAATAAATGATGACTTCTGGGGGAAACATAACAATATGTTAAAATTTAGAGACTCTAGTTCAAACTAATAATTTATCTACTTATTATATTTGATCAAACACCATTATTAATATTAATTAATGGTTATAATAAATATTTCACATGTAAAATTAGGATCAAACATCAAAACTCAGTCATGTTGTGTGTGTGTTTTGATTCCACTTACTAATTGCCAAAGGATTTAGAGAATAACTTCCAGGGTCATGACTTTAATCATTAACACTAAATTTTAGCATGTTGTAATATTTATTAAAAACCATGATTTTTATCAAAGAAGGCTTGGCCATTTCTCTACTACTAGCCAAACATCCATATCCTTGATAGAGATGCCTTTGGTTCCACTCAAGGCCTTGTTTCACTACCATCCAAGCATCCATAGCCCTAGTGGAGATTACCATAATCACCTTTGCTTGGAAAGATTTTGATTTTAAAAATAAGCTCATATTTTTATATTTTTAGATCATTTTTGGCTTTCTAAAAAAGGTTGGGAACCAGTTTAACCAAGTTTAGGGATTTGGTCAAGTGTTTGATTTTCAAACAGTCATCCTTGGCTATAAACTTTGTCCCAGGAAATTAATGTTTTTTAAGTGCAAGCATGACTATGCTTAAATAATTTAATATTTTATCCTACATGTGAAATCCTTATTAAAACTAAGATTATATTAGAACAATGTTTAAAATATCATATAACAATTAACTCATCCATTAGTCTTTACTATTTTATCTAAACTACAACATAAAGCTCCTATTTCAATAATCCATGATCAACCAAAGTTGAGAAGTCATATCAACATTTATGAATTGTTAATTTCTTGAGAAATATAGATAAAACTTGAGATAAGAATTATCTAAAAGGACTTATTGGAAGAAATGAACAAAACAAAAAAATAAACAAAAAATAGGCACTATATATAAACAAGGGATAGGAAGGGAAAAAGTAAGAAACAAAGAACAAGAAAGAAACTAAATTAAGCCCTATACCAACTATATTAATTAATTACCTCCCAAATCAAATGGAAAATTATTTAGTCTACCATAGAACATTAAACCATGATTACTTACATTCAATGGCCTCTTCTTATGGATAGGATCACTTATATAATTATGTCTTCTAAGTGATGTAGCTTGGTCTCCTATCAACATTCTTAGATTCATAGATCAAAGATATGAATCTAAGACCCATTAATATTCTTCCCAAAATTTTCTACTGTAAGGTAGGAGTGTTAATTCTACTTCACCCATAGATAGATAGTGGTTTATATCATCTTTACCCAATAATGGTAATTTGACTAATATCCTTAGACTAATGTCTTCATTAGGTTCTTCCTGAGGTGGAAACAGACTACCAATCTTTGTATAAAAGTATTCCAAGTCATCCCAAAAGGTTTCTTCATCCTGATTAACTAAATGGAGTTCATCTAAAATCTCATCATCAAAAACATGTTGGTCACATATTTATAACCTTTTGATGAAGTTATATGACAATATCTGATCTATTTCACCTACTTCATCTTCATCTTTGGTGAAGAGAGGCATCTCTTCTATCCAATTAGGGTCCAAATTATCTTGGTTTAAGACCTCCAAAATAATAGCATCCTCTAGGAACTCTAAATCATTGGTGAAATCCTTAGATGAATCATCCATGTGTTATTCTATCCCATCATCTACCATCTCTGACTCTTTGATTCCGTTTAAGAAATCATGGTATGACTTTTGTCAGTGATCATCTTTTTCAGGGGTATTCCCCATTTCAAAAAAAATCTATGTGGATTGTTTGTTTGGCTACCTTCTGAAGAAAGATCATCTTATACTTGACCCATATCCATTTTTAGAAAAATTTATTATTTATCTACATATGCCCTAATGATGATGTCTTATTGATCTTTAATTGTAATATATTTTACATCTTTAGGAATATAAGTCATCTCAGATGTAACTTCTTCAATTGGCTCATCTTCATCTTCAAATAAAATATCAATGGCCTCTATCATGAAACCATGAGATTTCCTTGCAAATCTAGATGTCCCTAGAATATTTTTTTGGTTAGGCATAACTTCAGAGGTTTTAGGAATATTACAATGATCAACCAAATCAATATCATAAAAACTCATTTGTATGCTTTTAGATTATACTTTATTGTTGTTATCATGAAACCCATTTGGAGGCCTATTAAACCTTTGAGATACATAATTTCCATTAGAACTTTCTCCTATATTTCCTACTTGTTTTTTAAATTAAATAAATTCAATTCTTAGTTTTTGGAACTTTTCTAATATCAATTAATTTGAATTTTTTGGTCTTATTTCATGAATTTGAGCATTACTATTGGCTATGGGCATTAGAGTCCCATGATTTTGTGGATGAAATCCACTAGTAGTGCCATTCAAAAACTCTAGGTTTTGTCTAAGATATAACTGACTCAAGGTAAAATGGCTTTGAAATGGTGTTAAAATAGGTATACTATGAATGAGATTATGGATGAGCCACTTTGAATCAATATTAGGCATGGAATACCTCATCTGAATTTGAGGTTACATTTGGTCATTAATGATCATAACTTCAAAGTAGGCCTAGGTCAATGTGTTTATGACTAGAAGAGACCTTTTTAGCAACATAGAGGTTATGGGATATATAATATCCTTATAAATTTCTAAGGCTAAAGCCTCATTGGGTCTATAAGTGGCTATGATTCTATTGAACATTTTTTGGAACCGAGCGTTAAAGGCTTGAATGGTTTCATTAACATCCCTTTAGTTTCTGGTGAACTCTTGATATAAGACATATTTAGCAACATAGAGGTTATGGGATATATAATATCCTTATAAATTTATAAGGCTAAAGCCTTATTGGGTCTATAAGGGGCTATGATTCTATTGAACATTTTTTGGAACTGAGTGTTAAAGGCTCGGATGGTTTCATTAACATCCCTTTAGTTTCTGGTGAACTCTTGAAATAAGACATATTGACTAATGATTTTTCCAAATTGATAAATTAAGACATTGTTAAAGTCATCCCAACTGGAAATGTAGTTTTTTGGAAGGTTAAAGAACCATTCATATGCAACATATTTGAAAGTAAATGGGAATAATCTACATGCTACATCTTCATGGACTACATTTAACATTCTCAAATCAATCTTGAATGAATTAATATACTCTTTAGTAGTGACAACATTGTTAGGACTAAAATAAAGTAAATATATTTCAAGATTTTAGAGAAGATCATGTATTATACCTGTCACGTTGATTTAAGAACCACCTAGCCAAGCTATACATTAAACACATGAGTACCTTGAAATGGTGAAGTGCTTGAGACTTTGGGAATTTCACTCACCTATCCTTGCCTTGGGTAATTCCAACTTGTGACCTTGAAACCTATTTAAAATATGATGCATCAAACCAACCTTTACCAAGTAAAATGATCAAGTTTGCACATTAAGCCAATTTTACATAAATATATGTAAATCATGACTATTTTTAACTAAATTAGCTCAAATATGCATCTAGATTGACAAATGAGAGGGATATTTACATTTCTAAGCTCAAATGAACTCAAATTTGTAAATAACTAGTCAATACTTGTACAAAAGTATTATTACTAATCTTAAATGTGGGAATACACAAAGTACGAACTAACTTTGCACAAATACCTATGGATCTTCAAATAATATCAATTTTTATCTAAAATAAGCAAAGATTGGTCTAAAACCATAAAGATTGATTATATTTACACAATTATGCTTAAATAAGCATAAATATGCAAATAATACATCAATCTTTAGACATAATTCACCAAAATGAGCAAAGGTTCTATAAATTCACAAAGATCTAACTTACAACCCTCCTTCTAGCACCAGTGAAGCTCTTCCTATTGATGCCTAAATGTGTACCATAGGTACCCAAAGTGTTTAAGAAACACTTATTATTTTAGAATTTCAATAACTAAATTCTTGAGTTATGATTTGTGATAATCCTTTTATTTATTGGTGGAACGGAGGCAAAATAAGTGACTGTTTCACAATATTTATATTAGTTGGTGGTTGGGAACCATCGTGGCCAAATAACAAATCTATATGAAATATGTAGTAACTATGCTAATAATAGTGAATTATGATGAATAAATAATCTAATATGGATATTTATAATGATCATCAAACTAATGTGATCAGGTTAAAAAATAAGTAAAAGGAAGGTTAGGGTATAAAGAAAGATGTTGATATTGTTCTAGACATTATGACAAAGTTCAAATCTCATATGAACATGCATTTAACCAATGCATGAAATGAAATAGATTAATCTCAAATCACAACATACATTATTAAATATTCTAAGGAAGGTATGAAATAATGCAAATAGGAACCAGGCTCACTTTAAATATTCACTTTTGCAAACAAACTATATTAGCCCAATTGCAAAAGAAGTGAAAAAAATGAAATAAGCTTAAGAAATTTTAACTAATCTATCATTGGCACAAAATAAAAAATATACATTCAGTATACACATCCAAAATCCATAAGAACCAATCAAATTTTAAATTGAAACCAAACAACTGAGAGAGAAACCATATAGCACTTCACACAAGCAAATACTAGACAATCTTTACAAAATTCCTTGCTTATATTAATTTCTCAAAGTTTAAAAAGTAATTTAGTTATGAGAACTCCCTCCCATTTTAAAATTTATAATGATCCTTTTATAATATGTAAGGAATCATGTCGGTCATTGATATCAAGTTACATTTGAACCTATGTATGGGACAATTATCTTTCCTATTACATTTTAGAAAAAATGATCTTTTCCTTTTAATGGACTGACCTATAGACAATGTGTTCTTAAAAATTTCACATGTATATAAAAAAATAATATCTTACTTTAAAATATTATACATCATTGGTTATATAAGGAATATTCCTATATCACCTAACTTAGAACCTACTGGCTAATGATGTGCTTCATAATTATTGTATGGTCTTTATTGTTCTTGAATGCTACCCCATACAATCATGATCCCATCTTGATCAAGGATAAAAAATTATCCAATGGTGTAATTATTTGTGATATTATATCCCAACCTTTTATATTACTAGGTCTATAGGGTCTCTGATTTGGCCCATTGTATTCATATATCATTGACATGGCATTTTCATGGCATCCTGGGTCATTCTGTTTGTCATTATCCAAAAAGGACCATTTCCTTTTAAAATTTGGATCCAAGTTTACTATGTTAAAATTAACATCCTCACAACCATAATTTTATGTTTGTGGGGACATATTTAATGGTTGCATGACTTTCAATTTTAAACACTTATGAGGGACCATTTACTATGTTAAAATTGATGTTCATGTAGCCATGATTTGACATTTTTGGGAACATTTTTTATGGTCACATGACTATCAATTTTAAACATGTGATCAAGGATCTTTTATATGTTAAAATTTATGTCCACAAAACCATTATTTTATTTCTAGGAGAATGTCTTTGATGATCGTATGATCATCAATTTTAAACACATCATTAGGACTAGTCACTATCTTAAATTTGTTGTCTATGTGACTATAATTTGACATCCTATGTGATTGATGGGTACATGATCACCAAATTTAAGCTCATCTTTAGGATTGTTTACCTGGTTTTCCACTTCTCAATTTTTATTTTATTCTACACTTTGCATGTGCCATGTGTTGACTATTTAATGGTTCTATTTTTTGAACTAGGTGTTCAAGGTTATACCACTTAGCAGTCCTATAGGAGCTCAGAGCTTCATTGAAAGGTCTAGATTGATATAAATCCATTTTATCTTGGTACTCCACATAAATTTGGGTTATTTATCCTACATATAAGAATAAAAGTTAAGTTCGAGACATAGAATAAAAAGATTAAGATAAGTTCTAAACATAATATATGAGACCTCATGAATTTAAGAGGGACTATCCATAAAGACTTTGGACCATGGTTTTAAACATTGAAAAAAAAGGGCACCATGAATATGACTTAGCATAAGGTCTTAACCTAGGGTTTCATTATATAGATAAATATGATGGAACATTAGGATAAGGCCTTAGGCTAAGTGATAAAAGTGGCCCTGCATTTTCACTTGGTAAGGCATTTTCCTAGGATAAAAATACCCAAGGGCATTTTCATGGGGGAAAGGGTACTTTCAAAAGTCTAAAGGATAATTAAGGAAGGGAAAGAACCATTTTAAAAATATCAAAGGATAATCTCTAGGATAGGTGTCCTTTTTGAAGCTTTCGAAGGGTATGTATTGAAGATAAAGTAACCCTTAAAAAAATCTTGAAGGGCATATTCTAAAAAATTGAAGTATCATTTCAAAGAAGCCAAAGAGCATTCCTTTTGGGGAACTTGGCCTGGATAAAATTTATGATACATTTCCCTTGAAGACAAAATTTTATTAGACAAAATGTTTGAAGGAAATGGAATATTGAAAACAAAAGTCCCAAAAGGTAGATCTGTCAGACAAAAAGTGTGAAATAAATCCTGGACAAAAGGATTGAAGGATAATTGGCTTAAATAAAGGGTCCAAAGGAAAGCTTAACTAAATATAAAGTCTGAAGGATATGTTTTGAGGGCTCAAAGGATCATTTTAGAAACCCCAAAGGGTATGTGACCTTCATGAAAATCTTGAAGGATAAGTTTTGGAAAAAGTTGTTCAAGACAAAATTTTGAAAGCACTTGGACAAAGTATCTAAAACATAAACCCTAAAGGGTAATTCCTTCAAGACAAAGTTCTAAAGGAAGATCCATAAAAGACATGATTGAAAGGTATAAACATATAACAAAAGGACCTAGAGAATAATAGAAAGACCAAAAAGGGGGACTCGGGACATAAAATAGACTAAGCATGGCTGTTAGACAAAGGTTTGGTCACATTGAAAAAAATGATTAAGCCTTAGGAAATAAAAATAAACCAAGCCCATAGCACTATTTAAAAGGTTCCCACATAAAAGCTCCCACCAAATTCAAAGTTGAATTTAAAAGTTTGAGGTAAAACATTAGGCTAGGCTTTTAATAATATTAATCAATTATAGGCCAAGGCTATTAAAATATCAATTAAACATTAAAGCATAGAAACCCTAAACATGTTCATTCCTAAATGGGATCTATTAAACCTACATCCTAAAACATAAATATCCAATATCATCCCTTTAGATAAATTTAAACCAAAACTATGAATAAATAAGTCAGCTAGAACATGGTGTAGATGATATTCAAGTAAAAATAATGTGAAAACATGCTAATGACACTCTGATCAAGTGTATTTTCAATTTTAAGGTAAAAATTTGCATAATTTGACACATGGGTCCCCATTTTTTAGAAATAGGGGTATGTTGACCTCAACACAATATTAGTGGGCCATGGGAATGATAAGATCCTCTATGATTAGTGTCTTGAAATATTAGGCCAAAACTAATGTAATGTACAAATAAGTGACACAAAAAGCATATAGTTTATTCAAAACCCATTTTCTATATTTTATTCCTTTTTGTGAAATGCATGTGTGTTTAGAATATAATTTTTTTGTTTACTTCCTTGTGATATATCATGTGTTGAAATCCTTTTGATTAAAACCAAAAATTTGAGTTTCAAAACCAAGTTAGAATCATATCAAAAATCTTAAACTAAAATAAATAATCCAAAGTTAAAAACTCAATAACTTGTTATCAATCATTTTGATTTTAATAATTTTGGTCATTCACTTTATTTGAGTCAATATCCTTTGTTAGTTTTGAAGACAAGACTTTGTTAATAGTGTCACTTATCACAAGTCATATGGATATGTTTAACAATCACTTGATCAATCTAGTCACAAATCCAAATCCAAATAATCATAATCTTAACCTAGGGTTCAATCCAACCAATCACGATTCAAACACATATTTGAATCAACATCAAGTCAATCATCCAACAAATCCAAGTAAGATTTTCAATTTCATTACCAACTCACTAATCAGTCATCCAATAAATCCAAATATAAATTTGAATGTGCATTCAACCTCACCCATCAATTGATCAAATCCAAACTTGAATATTCTTTCATGTTTACTAATCAATATAATCCAAATGTTAATTAATCAAATCCAAAATTTAATAGTCATTTAGGTTTACCAATTGATCAATCCAAACCAAAATAAATAAATCACATTAAAAATTTAATACTCATTCAAATTTACCCATTAATAAACATCCAAAATTTACTTTAGGGACACCATCAAATAAGTTTTTAGGATTTGCCAATCAAAATTGTTTGAATTATTTAACAAGTTCCACTCTATCCACAATTCAAAAGTCACCATTCATAAATCAAAATAAATTCATCGATCCATCTAGTTTCAACCTTAGCATAAATCTAAATCAAACCATTGGTTCACCTCCACTACCACTTTTAAATTTATACTGAAATTAAACTCCAATTTAATCAAATCCAAATATCTTCCATCTAGCTTAACCATTTAACTCCTACACCCATCAAAACTAACCTTTTGACATTCATCAAAATCAACCATTTGGTTCTACATGCAACCCAAAAAATTCAAATCCTATTAACTTCACAAATTAAAATCAATTAGTTAATATGAATCCATTAACATCAAATCCATCAAATCCAATTTTCTCACACATCCATCTAAATTTACAAATACGCCAAATTTGAATACTTTCACCTTCAAAAAAAAATGTCAAATCGATCCTTTAATATAAAAATTTCATATTTTAACACAAATTAATTTATAAAAACTCTACCCCATGGTACTCATTCCCAAATCACTAAATATATCATAGAGAACAAAAATGAGGTTGTGTTACAAGCTTTAAGTCTAGGAACCAAGTTTTCTCCTAATTTTGAAATCCAAACCATTCCACATCACCCTACCACTAGTAATACTATTTTCCAAAATTGACCAAATCTCCCATCCCCTAGCTACATCCTTGATTCCAACACCCCTTATTACACTAGTAAAGGCAATCTAAGTCTATCACCCAAACCATGTAGTATCACTTCATCCCTAAATCCACACCAAATCCAAAGCACCCAACCTCCCAAAAACATTATCATGCCTAGTGGTCAACCTGTTGAATAAAACCAAAAACATAAGTTCACTCCTTTGGTATAACTTTATGATGTTTTATTTCAAAAGTTAGTCACTAAAAACATGGTCATATTACCTAACACCAAACAATTTGATCCAAATGTCCTAAAAATTGAGTGGTAGAGACCTAAAGAATATTGTGATTATAATAAAACTAAAGGTCATTTCACCAAATGTTGTATGATACTCAATCATTATATCCAATATTTGATTGATAATGAGGACATTAAGGTAGAACATGGTGTATCTATGTTTAAAAATCATAGTTTAGGCTATGTTGACATGTCTTTCCTAAGAATATTCAATCTAGTTAAATTCCAATTCAAGGTCATAACATTCCATCCATTTATCATTAACCTCTTTTTTACACATCCATTTTAAACTAATCCATATTTGATCAACTCATCTTTAACAACCATGGTATACCTTCCATTTTTTATAAGCCTATTTTTGACAAAGAACCCAGTTTTAACCAAGAGCTTATCTTTGACCAAGATCCCATTTTTGACAAAGATTCCATTCTTTGCCAAGATCCCATTTTGGACCAATCCTCATCCAACCAAAACAAATTCTCACCCATTGGCCAATCACCCAATTTTCTATCACACATTAAAGCTTTCATCACCCAAAAATATATACCCTAAGTGACCGATCTACTTGTAGACAAAAAAATCCATGAGTAATAAATTATAGAGCCCATCCATTTCAAAGTAAAAATAGACCTCATATCATTAGATATAAACTATTTTAAAATTAATGTAAAAATGTTACTAATACTTTAATAGTTTCTAATGAAAATTCATCCATACTCAAAACAAGATCCATTCATAGTCCTTATGAGGATCAAGTTGTCACCACTTCTTTCATCAACACCACCAATCCTTCCTCCCATATTTCAAGTCCATATCTTATAGCCATTTATTAACACCAACAATATTACCTACCATCAATTTCCTTCCATGATGATCAAATAATCATATAATTCTTAGTTAGCCTCTATCTAGAATAACATGAAGAAACATCTTCATATTATGAGGAACAAGTGTTCATCAATCAAAATGAATTCTACAATCCAAATCTAAAATTGACATCCCATATTGAAAAAATCTTTGAATAATTCTTGGATAATCAAAATACACATTTTAATCCAAATCCAAATCCAAATATAGAAAACCAAAAATACACATCCTTTAGTGAAAACCTCTTTGAGGCACTATTAGAAAATCCAAATTTCCATCCCAATTAAAATAATAAATAAATATTCATTAATGAAAACCTTTATAAGGCACCAATGGATAAAGAAATTAATATACCCCCTGCATCAACATAGTTTGAGGATGGATCACATCACATATTAAAGACACCATTGATCGAAAAGTCTATCCCCAAATCATCCAACTTGTAGTTACTCCTAGTCTTGATGAATGTGAGATTGTTTTTACCAATCACCATTCACATCATGACACATATACTTATCCCCATATCATTCCATCCCTCCAAATATTTCATGCACTTAACACACATACTTCATCCAACATACCTTCCACTTCACTTTATTTAGGAACACCCTCTATCATAGTGGATATGATGGTATCTTGATAAATTTGGAAGAAGCCAACTTAGAAATAAAAGAATTTAATAAATACATATATATATATATATATATATATATATATATATATATATATCACATACCTAAAATATAAATATGGTTTATCATCATGCATTTCACACTTCCATAATTGAGATGCAAAAAACAAAACACTAAAAAATAATCATCAAAAAAAGGAAAATGAAAAAAATGAGAAACAAAAAAAAGAAATAAATTCATCCAAAGGTGAAAAAAATTTATATATAACTTTGGAAAAGTACCACGATGAATTTTTTTGGTCATCATGTGTAAAATAATTAATTGTATACACTTACTTTACACTTTAGAGCAACTGCATTCCATTTCGATCTTATGGATTTTAAATCATCCATCCATCCTTACCCATCATTAACCATCCTACGCCTATCCAAAATAATCTTTACACATCCTAAAACTATTATAAACCCATCATACACTTATCCTAAGACAAACTTAAAAACCATTAACTATCCAAACCCATCCTTATCCATTTTAATCCCAACCCATCAAAACACATCATTATAAGTCTAATCTTTGCCATCATAACACCATCTGACACCCATCCTCCACCATCGTAAACCATTCTTAAATATCCTTACCTATCCAAACCCATCCTTATCTATTTAGTCTAAAACCCCTTAAAACTGATCCTTATAAGTCTAATCTTTGCCATCAAAACACCATTCTTCTTCCTAAGTTTGGCCTTGATAAGGAAGTGGAAATGTCTTGAGACATGTTCTTATAAAAATCTTGGTGTATCTTTACAATGATTATTTAATGAATAGACACTTTGTTCTTACTTCATGTGTCCCTTAGATTTATTATCTTAATTCCCATCTATTTATATTCATCCATACTCCATCCATAATGTATCCATTCTATCCATTACCGTTCCCTTCCATGGTACTAGAAAAGGTGTTCCCTTTGCTAGTATCCCTTGTAATAAAATCACAAAATACATAAACATCATAAAATCCAATTAAATATCCAAACATGCTAAAAAATAGAAAAATAAAAATCCCTTATCCTTAGTTATCTACCCTAGTCATCTCTTACATGGATGAATCATTGAACGATTCAACATTGTCAAAGATATCACATACCAAAGGGTTACACTCTAACTAAGGACATCAAAAACATCATTTGATTACTTGTTTGTATAATTATTTCCTTACATGTTTTATATTTAATTTATTATAAATATAATGTATTTATTTATTTACTTTCTTGTATAGGTGATTGTTCAATTCTTTGTTTATTTAACTTACATGGTTTATTGCTACAAAATGTCTTTTTTAATTTGTCTTTATTGTTGCTTCTTGTGTCTAGCTCACTATGCACATTAAAAATAGTATTATTATGATCTTCCATATCATGATACACTAATTATTTCACTTGTGATTTTATTATCACTTATGCATATAGCATGATATACATCATGGTTTTTTCCATACCACTAGTGCATATTGTCATGCACAATAAAAATAGGTTACTAAACTCTTACTTAGTTATTAATGTTAAAATTATTTTTGTCAATCCAAATCAAATAAAATAAATAAATACAACTATCAGATCATCTCACATCCATGACCATTATTTTTTAATCCTTGGAATACCCATGATGTGATGAGAAGACTGATCCATAGAGTGCTTAGAAGTTGTAGTCCATGTTGTTTCTCCTACACATTTCTATTAGACAATATGTTAATCTTAAATGGATACATATCCATCTCAAACACACTCATTACCATTCACAATCCATAACAAAACACATCAATTTATTCAACCTCATCACTTCTATCTAATAAATATTTTGAATTTGTCACCCACGTGAACAAATTTACTACAATCAATTCCAAATTCACTATTATGAGAATAATGAATTAATTTTCCTCTCATTTTATAAGTAGTTTATTAGACAACAATAAATTTGTTTTTCCATACATCCCATAATCTCCTCTTTCTTCCATCCATACATATTAAATCCATGCTATCTAATCACATGATCCATAATAATTAATCCATGCAGTCAATTAAATTCTTTGTTTATGATTGCATGTTAATTATCCAAATAATTTCCTAATATTTTTGTTCAATATACCATACATGTTAATTAGGATCAATAAAATCACATTATCAATATTTTATCCATCACTTAATTCATCACTCACTCAATCAACCAATTAGTAAATCAGTCAATCCAATATAATCTCACAACTTTCTCATCAAGATATATCATTCCCACAGTCACTAATATGAACCCTAATTCATGGGGCACCTCAAAGCATGGAGCTTATCTTAGGGTATATCAATCCCAATACATACCTTGCATATATTTTTGATTAGGTGAAAATCAATCCATCATCGCATCTAATCACAATGTGTACTCATTAGCCTAAGTGGGTTAATACATCCATGGGTTAATATTACATTCTATCATATCTTTAAATATCTTCCCACATTAGAATAATTACATCTAGATTGATATCCCCACTTGGACTTTGTCCATGGTGTATTATGATAGGGTCTCTGGAGTCAATTCAGCCACCATCATCCATCCAAGTCATTTCATTCAGATTTTTCTACCATCATTTAATCTAAGTGATAAAATATTTATAATTACTTACAAATATCAATATTGTAAAATTTTATTCACATTGGAAAATCTATATTTTTCATTTTTCAACCTATAACTCATCATCATTGGGATACATCATTCCCACATCTAATCATCTGACCTTAGAGTCTTGAGCATCATCTAATTATGTAGTCATTGAATGGGATTTTTTTTTAATATATTCTCTATTTTTTAAGTGACTAGGGGTAAATAATTTTACACATGTTTTAATCTTGAAAGTGCTTTATTGATTTGAGTGATTTAATTGATTAACCACTTCATCATTTTCCCTTCAAGTCATTTTGAGTGTTCATTCAATTTTTCACATGAACACTTGAAGGGGCATCATCACATTCATTTTCATTTATCTGAGGTAAATTTTTCTCCACAATCATCAATTCTCTAATTTACTATTCTTTGAAATAGTATTGCTTTTCAACACCATTTCAAATAGGAGTAAATGTAGACACATAAATTCCACCATTTAGTGTCAAAATTAAATTTTACGTTATAACCCTTTCTCTTCTATAATTTGAATTTAAACTAACATCATTTTAATCTAAAATATGAATAATTGAGCATTTATTAAATTAATTAATTAAATATTCACACTTTTTCCTCTAAAAATAATTAATAATATGAATTTTCCACCTCACCTATACATCCTCCATGTTTATCTCAACCATGTGTTGACTCATCCAACCACCCTCCTAAACTTACTCAATCACCTTGTGAGTAATATTAGAACTAAAACGATCTTAAATATACATATGTAAGATTCACATAGGAGATATAGAAGTGTAAATGAATAACAAAGCATAAGGAGCATAAATCAATTGAAAAATGTGGCATAGAAATTAGGTGGGAAAACCTCCAATGGAGAAAAAAAATGATAGTGATTATTCAATGTAGAAATAATTCCCCTACATAAAATATTATCAATCTCACTCCTCAAATATATTCTTCACAAAAACTTGTGAGAAATAATAGTCACAGTGTTTAAGATGTGAATTTATAATGGGGGTAAACCTTATTTATAATATTTACGAGGGAAGGTGGGAATTGTAACTAAAGGTCCCATATTTTTCCTAATGAATATTTAATTACATTGATAATTATTAAAAATAATAATTTAATTATTTATTTTCACTAGGTTTTCACCTCACACAAATAAATAATAAATAATTATTATTTATTTAATTCTCAAGGTAAACTAAAGGTGAGTAAATCACCACTTAGTCATTAAATGTACTAACACTCCCCCTTAATGTCAAATGGGGATAAATTTAATGGTAACCTTAAAAAGGAATTATACTATGTATATAGTTGAAGGACTTAAAAACCTTCATAATGTCAAACATCACCTTTTGAAACAAAAAAAATTATAATCCATAAACTACTCACAAATAAGTTTATACTAGCATGATCACGAGATTACATCTCATAGTTTCTCATGAATAATCACTAAGTATATTTGAATCCTTTTATAACATAAGGATATCCATTACAAAGTATATTTTTAATGTATTGAGGTATAAAATTAAAACTTCCACATGAAGTCTACTCAAACAACATAACAACCACATGATGTTTACAATGCTTTACAATGAGAATAAGTATAGAGAAAGAGAAGAAACACATGGCCATAGGGAAGTGGTATTGTTATGCACACTCCCCCTTAATGGTAATTCTATGAGACTCATCATTGCACAAAATTGATAAAATTTGGTAAAACCAAGTGGTTTTGTGAAGATATTTACCACTTATTCATTTGTAAGACATAACTGTAGATTAATATCAGCATTGAGGACTTTCTCTTGGATAAAATTCACTTGAAATTCAATATGCTTAAATTATTGGTTTTGTTCACCTACACATATATATACAAAAATATATTCATGATAATATAATATGGTTAGCATCACAATAAAAATATACATTAAAATATGACATATGTTTTTTCTATGGTAAAACATATTTTAAAAAAATCATGTCATATTTTAGGCAAACAAGTTCATTAATTTTATTACAAAGTTATTGAAAAAACATAAATTATTGTATGCAATTAATTATTGAACATCTCCAATATTAACAAGATGGGCATCCCCAACTGTCAAGGAATGCACATACAATAATTTACTAATAATATGATACCAAGTTTAACCAAATATTAGATATTTTATTAGTAATAACTATTTTATAATTTGGGTTTTATCAAAAAAATATTTAATTTTAATATGCTTCAACAAAATATTGAGGTATAACCTTTCATACATCAAATATGGATAATTTTAGAATGAAATTCCATCATATAGTCAAAAATATATGAGACTAAAATGACAAGTTTAGAGATATATGAATAGAATATTTGGTAAACTAAATGATGAATAACCAATAATACACACTCCATTTACACTTTGCATTTTATAATATATCTCATTATCAAACAAAACATATAAGGATGGTATCATAAACAATCAAAAGATAAAATATCAAATTAGAGTATCTAAGCAATTGAAACACAAAAGATCCAAACTCACTGATCATGATCTTCTTACCAAATGAAATAATTAAAACATGATCATTTCTTGAAATTAATCATGATGTTATGCATATAATGTATTTCAATGCTAACTGAATTAAAAAGAATCATATCTATATATATTTTTTGATTTATCATCGAAGATTAAATATATATCTTGCAATATAATTATAATATGTTATTTTTAAGAATCGATACTAAAACATTTTCCTAACAAATACAATGTAGATGAGAGACTATCAATATAATTAGTATCTCTAAAGTAACAACAAATTAGTAATATCAAAATAAATGAAATATTAACTAGTGAAATGAAAATAGTTATATCAAACTAGTTATATATCAATGAAATATTACCTAACAACAAAAAAACAATATCTATAAAGTAACAAAAAGATAGTTAATACTTGTATTTTTGATGTAAAAAAATAAAAATATTAACTAGGGATTCTATTTAGAATATGCACAGTATTATTCATGGCTTCGACCCATAAGAATTAGGAAGAATATTTGTAGAATTTAATCTTGTTCCAACAATCTCAATAATGGTAATATTTTTCCTTTCAGTAATACTATTTTGCTAAGGATAATAGTGAGTTGTTAATTCTATTTGAATATCATAATTAATACAAAAATAATCAAATTATTTACTAACATATCCACTAATATTATCATTTCTTAATATTTTAATAGAAAAAGCATATGCATTTTCAACACTATCTTTAAATTCTTTGAATTTAGACAATACATTAGATTTATTTTTAATAAAAAAGACCAGATAATTCTAGTGTAATCATAAATATAAATAATAAAATAAAAATAACCATTAAGAGATACAAGTTTGAGAAGTCCTACAACATCACTATGAATCAATTCTAAAAGATGTGAAGAATTTGCATAATAATTTTTGTAAAAGGAGTTAGTATGTTGCTTACCACATAATCAACCCTCACAAGTTTCATGATGAGAGGGGATAGAAATAAGTTTAACAAAAATATTATTTTTAGACATATCATGTAAACTTTTAAAATTAACATGTCTTAATATTTCATGTCATAATTGAGATTTATTCTTACCATGTGATGAAAGAAAACATGCAGAAGGAGAGAAGATATATAAAACATTCTTTTGAACACTTTAAACAATCAAATAACTAAATTTATTTATAATGGACTAGATTTATTTAAGTAATGTTATAATAAAATTATTATTTTTAAGTTAAGAACAAGATAGAAAATTCTTTTTAATCTTAGGTACATAGAAAACATCATTTATAGTAACATTTGAAAACTTTGTTTTTCCCTATTTAGTTGCTTCTAAAAATGAATTATCTCCTAAGTAAATTATATATATATATATATATATATATATATATATATATATATATATATATATATATATATATATATATATATATATATATATATATAATCAAACAAAATATTAGATAATCAAGTCATATGGTGTGATACATTGTTATCTAAAATCCACTCATTTTTATTTGAATAAAACAAAGTAGAATATAAAGTAATAACATTATGATCTTAATTGTTAGTCTGATTAGTGTTTTGATTATTATGCTTGTTTTTTATTATATTTATTCTCTTTGTTATTTTTATAAGATTGATTTTTATTTATATCTTTATTTTTATAATAAGTTTTCATTCTATGACAAAATTTACCATATATATTGTAATTTTCATTAAACTTAGATTTATGATTCTTATTACTAGATTTTGTGTTCTTGTTTAAGCTAGAAGTAGAATTAGTGTTAGATTTTTTGTTCTTATTATTATCAAAAATAGTGTTTAAGGTGATAATTAATTGATTGGAATTATCTTTATAATAAAAATTGGTCATAACTTGCTCTTCTTAAATCAGGAGAGCAGACAGGGTGGTAAGGTCAAGGATATCTTACTCAATTTCACATTTAGAATTAAATATTAAAATAAATTTTTAAAAAAATTCATGAATATTAAGTTAATGATAAAATAAATAAATTTATCTTGAATCAAATTATAATTACATCCATCTATCTGAGCTTTAATTTTTCAATTTTAGCAAGAAAATTCACAACTTTCTCATCACCTTTCATAGGTGTAGTTAGTAATTCATGGATTAAATTAATAATATTTAAGAGACGAGTGACCTCATGCATAGATTCAATGATTTTTAAATCATCACTAGGAGGCTCTTGATTACCAGTGTGGATAAGGAATTCATCCTTAACACTCTACATGATAATGGACATAGCTTCCTACAATTTATATTGACAATATTCTAGAAGGGCCTTATTCAATCTCAATGATAATATTACACAACTTATAGGCCATAAATTTAGTTTTAAAATGAATTTTCATATATTATAGTTATTTCCATTAAGCATTTGAGATTTATCTAAAGAAAAATGAGGTGAAACCATAACTTTCCTTTAAACAAGATAGTAAAAAAATAATTAAAATGAAACTTTTTAGAGTGAATTTTAAATTAATTTTATTGTAAAACAAATTTTAAAGTATAAACACACAATAATTTTTCAATTTAATGCTATAAAAAATTAAAAGATATGAAAGCTTGTGACAAAATAGGGTGTTGCAAGTGTTGCATAAATACACTAATTTAATAATAATTTTAAGAAAACAAATTTTTTAATGAGTTTTTATACTATTTTTTAAAAATAAGGTATATAAAAATGCAACTATACTTAATTAGATAATTTAAATGTCAAACAATGCAAAAAACTGATTTAGAATTACACAAAACCAGGTGTCAAAAGAGTCACACTCATAATGACCACCTAGACACTATTATTAAATTAATATTAAAATGTTAAAAAAAAAAAAAAAATAGACCACACATATGTGTCTATAAGTTGCTAAAACCTATGGATTGATTGGTTACATGACTATGATAAAATATTCACTAGATTGAAAGTTGAAACAAGTTTGATAGGTCAACTAAGGTTTTAAATATATGAAATATTGGCACAAAAACCAAAAAATGGATTTAAGTTTAAATTATATTTAAAATTTTGATTTTAACGAATCAAAAATATTAAATTTAGGGGTTTTTGAACTTAGGACCTCCATATTTCTAAGTTCTTGTAGAAGAAAACTTACTAACTCATCTAAGAGACTAGTTAAGCTTTAACATGCACTAATTAATATTTATATGTTTTTATATAATTTTTAATTAAAAAATATATAAATAAATATTTAATATTCATGTAAAAAAAATAATAAATAAATATTACTTATTTTAACTTTTTTTAAATTGGCTATCTCCAAAGTGGGACCCATAGGTAGCTACCATGGAAAATTGGGAATTAAAAAATAATTTATTTTTTAAAATAATATTTCAAACTTTATAATGAAACTTCATACCTATATATTTTTGGTTATGGTGCTCCAATGGAGGAAGAGAATCTCATATAAAAATGAATAGGCATTTACAAACCTCCAAATTTTGTCAATCCTCCTGATTTTTCTTACTGAAGATGAAGGAAACTTAAAAATTGAATTTTGGTTGAGAAATGAATTTTTCCAAGCTCCCAAGTTGCATAATCACAGCCCACATATAGAAAAAATTACATGTTCTTGAGAAAGGCTTCTCAACATCTAAAAAATATCTCAACCTCCTTAAAATATGCATAAGATTGTTATTTAACAATAACTGAGCATGAAAATGATTGTAATTTTTTTAAAATTTATTCATTAGGCATGAAAGGTACACCTGTGACACATGGAAGAAAGAAGGAATTAAAAAAATCCTTCTTGATTTGAATTAGTTTTGGGTTTATTTGTTTTGAATTTAAGTTGCTTAATTTACCATATCTAGCTTCATTCTAGATTCAAACAGATTTATTCCTCTCCAAAACCATACTTGCCAATGGCATCCTAAGATTTGAATAAAACTATTTAAATAAATTAATATATCAAATATTGATATTTAATTTAATATAATTTATTTTCCAAGATTTTACACCCATAGGCTCTGATTTCATGAAAATATATATATATATATATATATATATATATATATATATATATATATATATATATATATATATATAAGATTCACATAGGAGATATAAAAGTGTAAATGAATGAAAAAGCATAAGGAGAATAGATAAATTGAATAATGTGACATAGAGATTAAGTGGAAAAACCTCTAATGGAGAGGGGAAAACCACAATGATTATTTAATTTTGAAATAATTCCCCTACATAAAATATTCTCAATCTCACTCCAAATCAAATATATTCTTCACAAAACATTATAAGAAATAATAATCATAGTGTTGGTGTGAATTTACAATAAGGGTAAACCCTATTTATAATATTCATGAAGGGGGGTGACTGTTGTAACCAACCATCCCACCTTTTCCCTTATGAACATTTAATTCATTGATAGTTATTAAACAAATAAAATTTAATCATTTACTTTCATGAGGTTTTCACCTTGTGTAAATAAATAATAAATTACTATTATTTATTTAATTATCAAAGTAAAATAAGGGTGAATAAAGCACCACTTAGTCAGTAAATGATCTAATAAGAACATTTCAACCTCCTTGACCCATTATTTATGACTCACTCAACCAACTCCACTTTTCTCTCAACCCATGAAATTGGTCATCATCTATTGTTGATTATTTTAATAATTAAAATTTTTAAAATAATCCTCCACCATTATATCAACCTCTTTTATGCCTATAAATTGACATGCAAGCCATCAATTTCATCATCCTCACTTATGTTAATGAAGTGATATCAAATTTTCAAGTCAATATAAGTGAATCTAAGCTATCAAAAGTCCATTTTCATACCAAAACAGTGCCTAATTCTCCTTTGCATTGGATAAGGATTGAGAAAACACATTCAAAGAGTAAGTCACTTTTAATAACAATGGAGGAGGTGTTATAGGTATTGTAGACACTAGAAAACCATATATGATGTGTTCTAGATGTCAAAATAACCATTAGACCACCCTTAGACCCCCTTAGGACCACTTTAAAGCCTTTAAATTGCTAATCCTAAGTCAAACTTATTAACTTTGACTATTCTAACATTATCCTATCGACTATCAATGGTCGACTCCTAACCATTGATGGTTAGACCCAACCATCAATGATCAACCTTTAACCAACTTAAAGGTTAAATCCAACTCAACTCCACCTTGTTTTTTATTCTTAACTAATCTTATAATTATGAATTTTAAGACCAAAATTAGATGACCTATTGAACACTTTATTTGAACTTATTATTTCACCTCTTCCTTCTTTTTATAAAAAAAGAGGAAGAGGTGAAAGAGAAGGCAAGAAACATCAAAGAGAATCAACAATTATCAGAGTTTCTTATATCAAAACTTCTTTTGAAAGTCTTCTTTTGATTAATTCAAGAGAGATTCTAGTGAGCATGAAAAAGATCACAAGCACTATAACTCATCAATCATAGCCAAGACATCAACACTCTGCTAGAATTACTTTAGGATCCAAAATGATATTTTTAGCCACACACCTCAACATTATTTAGATCAACAACAACAAATCTAAGTATCTATTTTTAGTAATTAGTTATTTTGGTTATCTCCCAACCAAACCTCTGAACTAGATAACCTTGAATATTCCTCTCTGTCTCACAACCAGACTCCAGCCTAAACCCACTTCCCAAAATCACTTAGCCACTTTCCCAACTAGACCTACTCTTATCTAAGCTAAATCTGATAGTAACCATCAATGGTCACTTAAACATTGATGGTTTTTCCTTCAACCATTAACAGTCACCCAATTATCAATGATTACCTAACCATTAAGGTTCACCTAATCACTGACGGTCACTATGTGTCAATTCCAATAGCAAGTCAATTCCACCTATCAAACCTCAACCAAATCCTATGTTCTGATTTTCTAACTGATCATAGAACATCATCCTATTTTTAAAATCATGTTTTATTCAATTATCCTTAATATCTAATCATTTAATGCTATAATTAGTCAATTTCATCTCTTTTTAATAACTTCTTGTATTTGATTTTAGTATCTTTTGTTATTTATGAAAGTAATTTATATTTCATTTCCAAAACTTGAATATTTAAAAGTGTGGATTGATAGCCTCCAATGAATCTTGTGCTTCTTGGACCTAGCTTTCTAGGTAATCCACCCTACAATCTAGCTAATCAACCATTTCTTTAGTTCTTTCTTATTTATAGATCATTCCTCCCCAAGCAAAGAGGAGTATCTACAACTATTTCAATCATAGAGAGAAAACCAAATCTAGGTTCTACAAACTTCACCTTTCTTTTAAGTTTTACAACTTTATTCTAAAAAAATAAATCAAAATTTACATGAAACATTATGGCATACCTGATGAGACCTTGAGTCTTTTTTTGGGTTCATAGTTGCATCTAGGTGCTTCTTCTTCTTATCTTATGCTTATATAATGAAATCAAATTTTCATTTTGGGCTTAAAATTAATTGCATACATTATTTTCTTGCTTATTTTATCTCACATGGCTTAATTAATCAAGTAAATTGATAATATCTTCACTCTTATCACACACACAAGACCAAACCACTTACACGTAATCAAGCATAAAAGCATTGACTAGGATTTCATCACCTATTAGTCACCTTTCCTAGTTATTCTACTTAGATTTCACCACCAAGGGAAGAACCAACTCAGTTCACTAGTTAAGTATAATCTATGGTAATTGATATATCTTGGCTAAACACTCAACACCCTTATTTTTGTGGTGTGTGAAGTGAGGGGGTAGGCCCCAATATCAATTTATGTACTGATTTCTAATACAAATCTGTTTGAGAGCCTAAACACAACTTGAAACTAGCCATAAACTTATTTTTTAGTACTTTCTCTAAAAGCCAAGTTGAGTCACACAATTTTTAAATCTTAAAGCATTAGCCATAAGAGAGACTAAAAGGAACCTTAAAATTTAATGTGATTTAGTGTGTGTTGCATTTCCTTGACCTTTTCTTATCTTCTCTTTATTTGAGTTGTGAGATTGTTTGTATCTTCCTATTTTCCTTATTTGCATGGTCTTAACTAGGCAACAACTAAGAAACCAAGAAAATTAGGAACCACCTCCTAATCATCCATCTTCCTTTTCTCCCTCATCCATCGAGTACATATCAGATGCAAAGGGTTCTCCCCATCCTTCTATAAGTCCTAGAATCCCTTAGATGGTTGCCTAAGGTAATGCATATTTTCCCATATTTTTGGATAATAACCTCATAGCCCTCCAATATTACCTTAACACCATATCTAACTATACCCATGCTTCACTTCTACCTCTTGACCCACCATATAACATGTCATCCCACCTTATGGGAAACTCTTCTATTTATACCATTTCCACCCAACTCTTGGTTACCCACGCATCCTCTTCTATTGATAATCCCATCAATACCACCATCCAAAACCAATCCACCCACCCAACCAACACCCAAACACCTTCCACCCCAACTAACAACCCTTCTAGTATAGGGGCAACACAATCTTTGGGCACTAATACTCCATTTACCATGGGAGTACCCTCTACTAGTATCACCATCATTCCTCTTATTTCTAACCCACCTACCTCCACTCCATTCCAAAGCTTGGTGGTCCTCATACCTCCTACCTTTCCACCCATCAATATAAAGTTTACCACCTATCCTGTATCTACCAACCCAACCATACCTCCAACCTAATCTACACCAATTCCCTAATAGATTCCCATTACATAAAACTCAAAATATCCCATAACCCATAAGGATATATACCTCTACCTTCCACCTAACTCCCTATCTCCAGGTATTCATATGTGGCATCATCTGAACCACCCATATCCACATACCAATATGTGGTGTCTTCTCAAACCCCCACTAGCTATCTATATGTTTCACCTACACAAACCCAACATAATCTACCTTAAAACTATGGGGGTGCACAACCACAAACAAACCTTATCAAAATGTTAATGGATAAAATGACTACTTTGGAGTCATCTATTTTTGGTGTCCATACGTCTTATCTTAGGACCAAATTTGTAACAAACCAATTTATCTATTTGTCCCCATTCAACCTTATCCTCCCCAATGGGAAATTCCAAAATTTTCAAACTTTTAGAGCAAGGAAGACCCTCAATAACACCTAAGATCATTTAGTCATTATTGTTATTTTATCGTATATGAGGATGTTCTCCTTATTTTTTCCTTTCCCATGTCTCTGTTAGGTCCAACACTAGATTGGTACAGTGTTATTACAAAGCACTCCCTCTTTTATTTTATCCAACTATCTTAGACTTTCTTAGATCACTTTTCCATAAACATATCTAAGAAATTTTCCATCTCCGATCTCTACTCCATTTGGCAATTTGATGATGAGTCCATAGCTAACTTTGTATAAGCCCATTGGAGAAGCTTGATAAATTAACTCTCTTTCTCTTTGCCCCAACCTAAGCTAATTTAACTCTTTTCTTGGGCTTGTGCCAAACATGTTTCCTCCACTTTTTAGGTTCATGATTTTAAGACCTTTGATGAGGATTTCACCATGGCATAGAAATTAGAGAATAGAGTCATTGATAAGGGGAAGTTGAAATTGAGAAACAAGAATTCTACCTTTAAATCAAATGAGACTCCCTCCTTCAAACCTAATAATCAAACCAACACAAAATCCAAAAATAAAGGAATCAAGAATGTAGTTATTCTTAAAACCACCCTCTACCCATAATTAACTAATCCAACTCATTCAATTCCTCCAATTAGAACACTAGAAACCCAAACCAAATAACCAAAAGTAATTTACTCTACTAGGGGAGTCATATGCTTCAATCTTCAAAAAGTCGTTGAAATAAAATATCATACAACTTCCTTTGGTAAAACCCCTACATCAATTTGATTCCTCTCATCCTGTACTTGGTTGGTATAAAGATAATGAATTATGTGCCTTCCACCATGTCATTGGAAATGACATTAGTAGGTGTAATACCTTCAATAATGTTTTCAAAAATCTCATTGATAAGGGGGAACTTATGTTGGATAACCACAACACACCCCCAAATCAATCACTTGACATCTTTAGATATCCATTTCCCAACCATGCCCCTTCTATGAATAATGAAAATGATAGACAAAATCCTCTCAAAACCATGAAGTCTAAACCATTAACATAGTATTTAGTGAACTCATTATTGAGGAAGCCATTGATGAAACCACATTTCCTTCCCCTCCACTTATTGAGGTATTGGAGTCACTCTCCATTCTTTTGTAAAATGAGACCAAGGAAATAACTTTTCCCCTTTCTCCATTCATCAAGGTATTTAAACTACCAACCTCTCCTTTGGGAGACATACCAAAAGAGGTAGCCATTACCACCATATCCTTCTCCTCCATCATATAAAAATCCACTCTTATTTTGGAAAGCATCCCTATGGAAGAGGTTACTCTACCTACCTCTCCCATAGGAGACTCATCTTCTCAAACCTTAGAGCCTTTGATTGAGGAAAAGTACAAGGTAACCACTTCTCTCTCTCTCTCCCCCCCCCTCTCTCTCTCTCTCCACCCATAGGTCCATAGGTTTGTCCTTTGAGACCAATATAGAAGGAATCAAACTTGTCTATAGACCCTTATCTAGACTAGTTAAAAACTTGGTGTATTTATCCCAATCCAATATAGATTGTGCCAAATTTTTACACTATCTCAAGCTTCCTTACCCAACTAATCAAGATCCTACAACCACACCACTATCATCCCAAACTTCCATTTCCACTACCAAACCCACTATCATCATAACTAAATAATTTAGAACTTCTACCAATTAAACCATAAATAGCCCATCCAAATTGACTCCACCTAAAGTAACCAAGTCACCTTATACCATTCCAACCAAGACTACCAAAAACCTTAACATATTCCATATTCATAAGCTTACTCATGTCTCATTGAAATTGGAATTAACTTCACCAAACCTGTCAAAGAAACCCCAAACCAAGCCAAAAAAGAAAGTGAAACCACCTAAGATTCCACAAACTAAAACTCTGCCTCTTTTTTCCACATTGCCTTCTATTTTGGGACCTCACCCTTCTACCCTACTAAGGAAACCAACCATCCCAGATAAAACCCAAATCCAACCACCACTTTTGGTTATACCATCAATCCTACTTTCATCTTTACCTATTTTCACCAAACCTTCTATAACCAAACCACCTACTTCTCACAGCATCTAACTTAAACCTTTGACCCCGCAAATAATCCATACCAAACCATCCACCAAGAATGCTCCTTCACCTAAATCTCTTACCATAAAACCCACTCCTAAAAATAATTCCACCTCAACTACCAAACCTAAGACCTTCATACCTTTACTACCTTTGTTTGAGTCTTACTCAACCATCATGTAGAGGTTATTACAAGCATATTGCTTAACCTTGACACCTATTAAACCATTTGACCCACATAGTCCTAAACCATCCTATTATAATGATGAATTAGTATGCTCATACCATGAAACACCTAGGCATTATATTGAGAATTGTAAATATTTTCAAGTATTAATTCATTGGTTGTATCATGAGAATGACTTATTGTCAGATGAGCCTCCTATGAGCCCACTAGTAACCCAAGAACCAAGAGCCATCAACCAACACTTACCTACTCCCCCACTCTAATCTTAGAGTGAAGTATAACTAAAGTAATCTTCTAGCCTAACTCTTTCCCAAATCCATGCCATCCATGTGGTCACATGATCATAGGATCAACCAAAGGATAAGGGAAAGGTAAAGGTGTCCATTCTATGGACATATCCCTCTTCCACCACCTAATCAAGTGACTAACACCAAAAACCTTTACCTTCAACCAAACCCAAGGTGTCCATCTTTGAACCCTCTCAATCTAACCCATTTGAGTCAATCTAATGAGTATTTTTGAAATAGCTTCACCAAACACCAATGAAGATGATTTTGTATGAACTAATTAATACCTTACCCCACCATTTCCAAGCAATGATAGAATCTTTGTAATCCATAGAGGTCCAACTAGAAGACTCATAACCTCTAGTAGAATTTGTTGTATCTCTTCAAATTTACAACCTTATTACCTTCAAGGATTCATAAATACCCTCCATCAATCTAGATGATCTATATCCTCCCCTCTTCATTATCACACACATCAATCAAATTCACATCAAGAGGGTTATGATTTATCGGGGAGATAGCATCAAAATTATCTCCTCCTATGCATAAAACCAACTCAAATTACTTGAGAACATTATGTTAGAAACCTCGTTGCTACTTTGATCATTCAATGATACCATGGCCATAACTTTAAGAACCATTGTCCTTCACACTTGCCTAGGACCCTACACACTTCTTGATCTCTTCTACATAGTATAAAGTTAGTTCTAGTATAATGTTTTTTTAGGACACCCTTGGATTAATTTCATGGGTTGTGTGCCATCCACCTTGCACCGATGCATCAAATTTTAACATGAAGTTAAAATTGTTACCATACAAGCTGACCTGAGTCCTTTTACATCATGGAACATGATGTACTGACCCAATGACATTCTCCTTCCTCTATCAAATAAACCTTCATCAACAAAATATGAATCCCCATATTATTCTACCAATGAATCATCCAATATTTCATCCATCCCTTCCACCCAAATCCCCATAATGGACCCTTTAAAATCCACCTTCCAATGTCTTTCATTGGGGGAGTACCACCTTTTGACACTAGATGATTTTCTTACTCCACAAAAGTATGGGAATCTTGACCAATAACCTAGTTATGACCCTAATCTTTAAGCCTTTATTACTTTCAAGCCCTTAACTTTTCAAACTAATTTCATTTATGGGGGAATTGATAAACCCATTGATACTTCCATCACCTCTTTTTCACCTCAACCATTCACCTCCAATTTATCCTATCTGGATAAACCAAAATTTTCTAAGATATATCTCTATAGGTGTGCTTAGAAAGGATTTGGTCTAGGTCGGTATGAACATGAGCCACATGAGTTATTTTTTATCAAGACTCAAAAACCTCATAAAAATCATGGCCTTAGTTTCACACCACCTAAAAGGTAAACCAACCTACCTCCCATTACCTTCATTGTCTAGGAAATCCCATCCTCACCTTCCACTCGACCATCAACAAATAAAGATTCTAACATCATCCCCCATAAATTTTTTTCCATCAACATGATCAGCCTTGAACCCCTAACTTATCAAAAATATGGGGTGATCATAACCATTCCTCTAACTCATCTTGAGATTGTAGGAGATGAATCTCCTACCATTAATACCATTTGATGTCAAGATGATGATTCCATTCTTACCTATCTAGCTGCATAAGATTCCTCTATCCATAAATCTCTTCCACCTAAGAATTCAACCATGTTGGACAAATCCACCATGGATATCAACTTGGGTTCTCTAGATAACCTACACATTGTCAAAATTGGCTAATCACTAAATTTTAAGGAGCTTTAGGACTTACCCTCCTTCTTGCAAGACTACAACATAGAATTTCCTTGGTCTTAAAATGGCATACTAGGAATTTACCTCTCCATTTTTACCCATAATATATTCACCAATTGTGATGCCAAGCTAGTTAGGAAAAAACTTCAACAAATTCACCCTCGTATAGCCCTTCTCATCAAATAAGAATTGTAATGTCTCTTATCTATCAATTTCATCCAGCCCATTGATTATCCCCAATGGGTCTCAAACATTGTACCTATCACCAAATCCACAGGGGTAATTTGCATATGCATGGAATTTTTTGACCTTAACCTTACTTGCCCAAAGGATGACTTTCCTTTGCCAAGCATTCACTAGCTTATTGATCTTATAGCCATCCATGAGATGTTATCTCTTATGTATGGGTTATTTGGTTATAATAAAATCTTAATTTCCCCTAAAGATAAACACAAAACTACCTTCATCACCCCATGGGGAACTTTTTACTATAGGGTCATGCCTTTTAGACTGAAGAATGCTAGTGTAACCTACTAATGCATTATGACCTACATCTTCCATGACCTTATTCACAAAATTGTAAAAGACTATGTTGATGACCTTCTTGGGAAATCCAAATGTCATAAAGATCACTTGCCCATTATTAAGATTATCTTTAAGCACCTCATCCATTACCATGTTCACCTTAACCCCCAAAAGTGTGTTTTTGGGGTCTTGTTAGGAAATATCCTAGGATAATCATCTCCCTTCAGGGAATTGAAGTTTATCCCACCAATATAAAATCAATATTTGACATGCCTCCTCCCACCCAACTCAAGCAACTCTATAGCTTACAGGTTAAGCTTCAATCCATTCGTCACTTTATCTCTCAACTCTCAGATCGATGCCAACGTTTCCACCACCTTATAAAGAAGTATGTATCTTTTAAGTGGAATAAAAACTATCAAAAGGCCTTTGATTCACTTAAATAATACCTTCTATCTTCACCTATCCTCATTTTTCCCAAGGAATATCAACCTTTTTACCTTTATATTTCTGTAACTACCCACTCCTTAGGGGAAATGTTGGCTCATTAAGATGAGCATCATAAAGAGCAAGTTGTCTACTACATTAGCCATACATTTGTAGAGTATAAGACTCGATATACCTATATCTTTAAACTTTGCCTTGCCTTGTATTTGTGGCCACAAAACTTCACTTTTACATTCTCAACCATATGACCTATATCATAACCAATACTGACCCACTAAAGTATATGCACTATAAGCCATACCAAAATCAATATGTGGCCAAGAGGATCATGATTTTAACTAAGTTTGACATTCAGTTCCTTTAGTAAAAGTTAATTAAAGGGTAAGCCATTATTGATCAATTGGTCAAAGCACCATTAGTAGACAACTAGCTTCCTCCTCTCAAATTTCTAGATGAGTCCATCGCAACCCTCTCACAAGTAGACTTCACCTATTAAGTGACCATGTTCTTTGATATATCAAAGTGTCAATGTGGTGGGTGAGATGAAATCATCCTTATTCCCCTTCATGATGAACCTCTTCCTTCATCTTTCAATCTATATTTTGAATGTACTAATAAAATGGCTGAGTACAAAGCCCTAGTGATAGGTCTCTAAACTACATTAGCCTTAGGAGTCAAAATGATTAACATTTTTGGTGACTCTCAACTTGTAGTCAATCAAATCAATGACTCTTATCAATGTAAGAATGATGTTTTGAAATAATATAAACAACTAGATGATGTAATTTTGTCATCATATGAACACTATTGTATCTAAATAACTCCATGATCTATGAACAAATTTGTTGATATGATGGCTTATATCACATCTTAGATATCATATACACCCTATAAATCTAAGATATCTATCATTATCCATTGGTTTACCTAGCTCTCTTATTTCAAATCAGACTCTCCTACCATATTCAATGTGGAGGAAATGAAACCCAACCTTTGGTACCAATAGACCTTTGACTATCTCAACCTTGTCATCACCCCTTCCAACCTTTCTAGGAATGCTCAAAGAGAATTTATCTAGAGAACCTTATGTTATACCATACTAGGGCTAATTTTTATAAACATTACTTTGATGGTCTCCTTTTCCATTGCCTATGTTGTCATGAATCCTCTTATGATATCATTGAAATACATGTTAGGATTTGTTAAGGATATTTTAGTGGTCTAGTTATTGATAAACGTATCCTTCACTTTGGCTACTACTAGCCTAATCTTAACCAAGATTGCTTTGATTATGTGAAAAAGTGTGTCAAATGCCAACAACATGCTAATTTACATCATGTACCTAGTTATAGCCTCCAAGTATCCAAGGATATTTGGCCCTTATTGTAATGAGGTTTGGACATTATTAGTGAAATTAAACCCCATTATTCACAATGACATCATTATATCATCACTACAATGGAATATTTCACCAAATGAGTAGAGGTTATTCTTTTTGTCTCAACCAAAGCTATAAAGATTATCAATTTAGTCAACCATCACATTATCTATTTTTTTTTAGTTTTCCTCATAAAATTATCACCAAAAATAGTAAATATTTTAAAAATAAACAAGTCCAAGGTCTTTGTGACATGTTTGGTATCAAGTTAAGTTTTTCATCACCCTATCATCCATAAGAAAATGGATAGGCTAAAACTTATAACAAAAATCTCAACAACATTCTAACTAAAATTGTTAATGCATCTAGTCATGATTGGAATTTACACATCCCCTTTACCTTATGGGCATATAGTACTAACATTCAAACACCTATGGGTGCTACCCCCTTCTTTCTTGTGTTTGGAGTAGGATGTCTTGCCTCTCAAAGTCCAAATTACCTCTCTTCACATATCCTTACAAGATCTCATTTTTTAGAGTAACTATCATCAAGAATGTTTAGCCCAACTTGAGATACTTGATGAACATCATTTGGCTGCACTTACTCATCTTCATGTCTATCAAAAGTGAAACAGGCATGCTTATAAAAAACACCTAAAAGTGTGAGAATTCAACATCAAAGACCTTATCCTAAAGGAAAATCAACATGTCACCAATATGGATAAAAGTAAGTAGGGAAAGTTTTCTTTCAATTATCTTGGACCTTATATCATCACCCACAAGTATGGATTACGAGCTTACTGGTTATCCTCTCTTGAAGGGAAATTATACCCTAATCCCCTCAATGCTTCATATATATGTACTTTATTTTTTTGAATAGGATTAAACTCACCTTTTGTATAACTTAAGCTCATCCTTTGTTTTCACCCACATGCATCCCATTATTTTAAGCATAACTAATTAACATTGAATCGTATGAGTATCTATTATAGCCTTCACCTAATCTTGAACATGGGTACCATGGCTCTACCCATGACATGGTCCTCATGTTACTTTCCATCCCCTTATAGGATGGATTCCCATGGCCATTGTCACTTAAACCTCTTTGACCCATGATCAACCTTCTTATGCTCTAGTTTTTCCTCCATAAAGGCAAACCTTTTAATCTTATCTAAGCAAATCCATGTCAATAACAAAAAAAAACACTTTATATGACATGAACTTGTTTATACTAGATCTTTGGTAACCTACCAAAGAGGCATGCTAGTCTCACAAGAAGGTTCCATTTTCATCCATCTCCCCTTTATACACTCTAAAAACAAGGGATTTTGAGCTTACTTGACATTATGTGATTAAGACACCATTTTAACCAACTAACAGATGCTACTATGAAGCATTAAAAAGACTTATGTTCATAATCTAATCATACTTTAGTTTGTTTTAGTCCTTGATAAAGAAGAAGCATCATGTATTCTTCTTATTCTCTCATATCTAATTATTGATACATTTATTACGACATTTGTCTCTTGATTAGTCTATCTCCATCACATTTAATTTTCTAATCCAACTTAATTTATGTATTAACCACCTTCATCTAATCATATGTAACTCATTAAAAACATTTAAAAACCAATTATGTGTTTTATTATGTGTTGTGCCTTGTTTAAGTGTTTTTTTAATCAAAAGAACATCTTAGCCATCATAACCAATCATAAAAACATACAATAATCACAACATTACCTTTTATCACATTATAAGTCCATAAGTCATCAAACGTCAATCTACCTCAAAAATATATCTATTCATAGATCAAATCATCACATTACAATCATCTCATCTAAGTAACCAACAACACCAACTAATCATGAAGCATTTATCATACATCATCCACATATGTTATCCATCACATGCCTATCTAGGTAAGAAAGTGAAGATTCATCCATATGTCCAACAAAGCATATCATTATAACAAACATCATCATATCATAACATCATGAACATTCTATAACCTAATCATAACATCATAATCATCTAACCATATATCACATCCATAGAACTCTGATCCATTAACCCATAACAATGTCATGAACATAAATTACATCATAATCATCCTACCATCTATACATCCATATAACTATGATCCATTAACCCATAACAATGTCATGAGCATAAATTACATCATAGTCATCCATAATCATAACAATAATAAAAAACATCATAGTTATGTCCAAAAAAGCATAAACATTATCATATCATAAATAACTTCCATCAATATCAAATATCATCATGAACATAAATTAAATAGCCACATCATCACATGCCTAGCTAAGTGAGTACACATAAACCATAACATGATAATCATATGAACATAATGATAAATAAACAACATTTCATCCATCAACACAAACCATGATCACATCTATATATCATGAGCTCAAAATCAAAATAATAATCATATATATAATAATATACATGTGTCTCAAAAATGTATATACATCAGCTCATAGGCTAGTATCAAAATCATATGATGCATTAAAAATAAAATTATCATCATAATTTAAAACCCTAGAGCACCACTACCTCTCAAAACCTATCCACCTCCTATGCCAACTTGTCCCCTATAGATGTGGCCCACTAACCTAGTGTCACACTACTGGCCCCTCCAATGATCCTGACTCTATACTCACCCCATCTAGGTGCATTTAATAGACATATAAAAATTAAGTCCTCATAGTACCAAAGCTCCTTGATGGTCACTACATATCTCATCATCAAAATAATCCCTCATGGTCCTACAACTACTAGTACTCCTCTTGCCTACCTCACATAATCTCTTTCCTAAGTAACAATGGCCAACTAAGCCCTATCCTAATCCCTCTCCCTAACAATAGTGGCCACCTATCCTTGTGATACATCCCTCTCCTAGGTCACTAACGCTAAGGATGCCTATGCTATGACTAGTGTTGTATGTGCCTAATCCCTCTTAGTAATCAATGTTTATCTATTTAGGGTATCTGCATCCCTCTGATCACCACCACCCACCTTTACATCCAAATCAATGTCCTATGGACCCTCATCACCTCCAAAAATGGCCACATCATAATGTGCTTGGAACCACATAGGGTACCCATCAATAACTCCTATGTCATCGATCTCAACCCTCAATGGTAGCTTTTCTTGATAAATAAACATGTCCTCATGCTATGGTGTAGGCAATGGGAACTTTGCATCCTCCCTCTGATACCTCAAGAACTCATCTAGGATGTCCTAAATGAGGCTAAACTATCTCTGAACCCTGTCAAAAGGGATCAACTCTTCATCTAGATCTGACCTCCCATAGATCCATCTATAATTCTATATAAATAAAAGATGCCTTATATGACCAGCCCATATAGGAAATTGGATATGGTCACCAAATCATGTCACTCACCACCAGTGTATCTAATTGGTCCATGTACTAATCAATATTATGTGACCCTTCACTTGGTCTTGTGAGTGCATAATCATACCTCCATTGCATAAAACCCACCCTAAAGTCCATCAAACTAAAATTATGACATGGCATTCCACCTGGTCAAATAACTTTGATGTGCTCATAAGCCAAATAGTGCATCATAAACCCAACACTAATACCATACCTCATATGTCCCTATATCCCTAAATTTCCTAATATATATACACTAATAGGATAGGTGCCCAATCATACACTATTTGATCTATCACCATGCCTACCAAAACACCTAATAATAGTGAAGGAAACCTACCACTACTCGATTCAAGCAACATATAACAAGTCATTACCATCATCATCATAGTGATGACCCATCTCATGCCCTTATCCATGTGATATAAGGGTTTATATTGTAGGCCTCTAATGTACCACCTCACATACACCATGTCATCACCATACAACACCCATGAGTTAGTCTCACTCCTTGCTATCGATGTGCTCTATCAACTCACCTCATAGTAGTAGCTATATGATGTAATGAATGTCCTCTAATAGGATTGTCATTTTTATGGAAGGAAATAAGAATGTGTTATTGGTAGATCCCATCTCTGAATGAGTGCCACTAACATAGCCACATCTTGGGGTATGTAATGATAATATTTGATGCTACCCAAGCTCAATGCTAATAAGTGGACCCACTCTTAGTCTATTCTCACTCAATAGACCTCATCTAGAAACTATGGCACACAATCTCACATATGTATCTATTCCCTCACCTACATGGTCATACTAATACCTTAGTTCACCTATCACATCAAACATCATCTATAAACTACTACCTATTACCTCTATCTCCAACCTTACCTATTCACCTCTTCTAAGGAACTATACCATAGACTTACCTTAGACTCTACCTATCATAACTCATCTACCCAACCATTTACCCTCAACCCTTTTTTAGACATACCCTTACACTATTCCTCTTACCCTTAACTTATGCAACCTTTTTCAATTTACCCAAACCCTAATTTTATACCAAACTTTATCTCATTCATCAACCATTGATGGTCAAGTGTAGAGCAGTGATGGTGCATTTTAAAACTATCATCGATCAAAAAATGACCACTGACAATCTAGTCATCGATCATCGATGGTCGAATATTGACCAATGATGGTTCTTTTTAGAACCATCACCAATCAACAATCAATTTTTGATGGTTTGGTAATCAATCATTAATGGTCTATGCATTGGCCACTTGATGGTTGCTCATCAATTGATAATGATCGATAATGACCATCGATGATCACTGTGTGGTGACCATCAATGAATAACCCTAACCCTAACATCCTAAATCTATCAAATCATCCACCATATTAATTCAAATCTTATTTAAGCCATTCTACCCTCCCCTACCTACAACACCCCTTCATTATTTTACCCCTTATACCACTTTTATCCCAAAAACCTCTACCCACTCAATTAAAAAAACCTAACCCTACACCTAGCCCTATGCTAGACCTAACCCACCCATAATCACATAAACAACTATATAAACAATAAAAAGTAAAAATTTCATTACACCCCCTACCTCATTTTCATAAATTCCATTATGGAGGTGCCCTCAAAACCACCACTATGCCCTGTGCTCTCCCTTATCCTCTCTATATCCTCTCAGGTCAATGTCTCTAACAAATACACCTATGCCAACACCTAATCACCCTTACTCACCCAATAAATACTCAATTACTTAATCACTGACAAAACTTCCAACCATCACTATTTTTTCACACTTGTCAAGAGTTAAGCATCACATGTTAACAATGTTTAAATGACCAAATAAAACCCTTGATGGACTTTTAACCTTGCCATTTTAGGGATGACATTCAACTACCAATAGTTTTTAGGTGACTGCCAATGGTCAACCCTGACCATCAATGGTCAACCTCCTAAAATTTTTTCCATTAAAAATTAATTTTTTTTAAGTAACCACTTTCCACCAACCTCTTTAACTACTACATACCCATGGAGCTTACCTAATCCACCAAGAAACCAACTACATACCCTTGATATTGGTCATTTTGGCCTAAATTTTAAATGTTTTATGATGACTTTGCCTTGGTCACTTTACTTACTATAACTACATTTACATCTAAAACAACTTAAAATCATGTTAATTTTATGCATAAACTATGTGTGTCTTCTCAAGAGCACTTCCTACCTTGGATACCTATAAATACACTAACCTTGCCTAAGAGACTTGAATTTACAAGTATAACCTAATCACCATGCCTAATGTAGTCACTTAGTCTACTTTTCACTTGTACTTCTAGTGTTGACCTTATTTTTACCTAACTCAACTATGGAAGTCAAGTCTATGTTTGATATGTGATATTATATTTAGTTGTATTCTATGTGTGTATTTGCACCTCAATGCCCAATCTAACCAATGTAATCACCCACTTAACCACTTGTCAAACCTACACCTAGTTATGTTTCACCTCATCAAATATTAGTTTGAGGTGGAACACCTCCTCCAATGGTTGAAGCAGCTGAACCTTTGACCTACCATCCATTTTTTGTTTCATAGCTTGCAAATACAAACTACATAACAAAAAGGGGCAAATTGTAGACACTAAAAAACCATACATGATGGGTTCTGTATGTTAAGCAAACCCTTAAACCACCCCTAAACCCCCTCAAGACCACTTCATAAACTTTAAACCACCAAACATAAGTCAAAATGACTAACTTTGACTATTCTAACCTTATCTTATTGACTATTGATGGTCAACCCCTAACCATCAATGGTTAGACCTAACCACTAATGATTAGCCTTTAACTGCCTTAAAGGTTAACTCTAGCTCAACTCCACCTTAATTTTTTATTCTTATACACTTGCATAATTATGCATGTTAATACTAAAATTAGATGAGCTATTGAATATCTTACTTGAAATTATTATTTCACCTCTCCCTTCCTTATAAAAAAGAGAGGAGGAGGTGAAAGAGAGTGTAAGAATCATAAGAGAGAATCAATAATTATTAGATCTTCTTATATCATAAATTATTTTTTAGGTATTCTTTTGATGAATCTAGGAGAGCTTCTAGCAAGTGTGACAGAGATTACAAGCATTGTAATTCATAAATCACAACCAAGACATCGACACTACTAAAATTGCTCTAGGCTTCACAATGAGTTTTTCAGCTACACACCTCAACATTCTTCAGATCAATAACAACAAAGCTACGTATATGTTTTCATTAATTAGTTATTTTTTTCTCCCAACCAAACCTCTAACCAAATAGCCTTGAATATTCCTCTTTATCTTGCAGCTAGCCTCTAGCCTAAACCCACCTCCTAAAATCACTCATCCACTTTCCTAACTAGAAATACTCTTACCTAATCCAAATTTGATAGTAACCATTGACAATCACTTAACCACCAATATTTTTCCCCTCAACTATCAATGGTCACCCAATCACTGACAATTACCTAACTATTAATGGTTCACCCAATGATTGATGATCAATATGTGTCAATTTAAATAGCAAGTCAATTCCACCTATCAGACCTCATTCAAATCTCACTTTATGACTTCCTACCTGATCACAGAATATCATCCTATTTTTTGAACCATATTTGATTCACTTAGCATTAATATATAATCATTTATTGCTATAATTAATCAAATTCATCTCTTTTCAAGCACTTTTTTATTTGATTTTAGTATCTTATATTATTTATGCAAGCAATTTATCTTTCATTTCTATAACATTATTGTTTAAAAGTGTGGATTGATATACTCCAAAGAATCTTGTGCTTCTTGGACCCAACTTGCTAGGTAATCCACCCTACTATCTAACTAATCAACCATATCTTTAATTATTTTTTATCTATAGGTCATTCCTCCCCAGACAAAGAGGAGTATCCACAACCATCTAGATCATGGAGTGAAAAGCAAATCTAGGTTATACTAACCTCACCCTTTTTTCAAGTTTTATAACTTTCTTCTAAGAAAATAAAGCAAAATTTATGTGAAATAGGTATAATCATAAGAGGGGGTGAATTAGTGATGCTAAAAAATCCAATTCTAGTTCTAAACTCTTAATCATCCAACATAAATCAACTTTATCAAGCAACATAAGCATGAAATCACATATATCCAAAGAATACATAAGAGCATACATCGCATGAACATACTATATATGTGGGAAACCCTCTTGGGGGATAAAACTCACTAAACCCTACAAGATGGATTACAATATTATAAAATAAGATCTAACATTTAGACCAACACAAAATGATCAAGTAACACCCATCCCTTATTTTATTGAGACACCAATCCCACAAGGAGCTACTACCCTATTTAGTTGAGCACCCACTACAACTAGACCTTTAGCAAGATTTACCTTGCAAGGAGGAACCAACCCCCTAGGCAACCAAGTACCCACTTAGATACCTTAAAAAAATCATCTTAAACACTTGTTTTTTTAATTTTTAATTAATTATGACCACCTTTGTATGCACTCTTTACCTCCAATCTCTCTTAAGCTACCTTTAAGACTAACTTACTCAAACTGTCTCTTCTAAGTTCATTAAGTCTAATGACCTATGTGTCTTGCTACATCAACTTAATTAGATAATAATGAATAATACTCTTCACTATTTTATGGTCCTCAGTGACTTGTACCTTCTCTTTCAAATTCTCTCTCTTTCACTTGACTTCACATAAGCACAACTAGCATAATTAGTCCAATTATGCCTTGTATTTATACCACTCTCTTCCTTTAACACATCTTAGTCAGCCAAGATGCTTTAAATATTTTTAAAAACTTTAAAATATATCCATAAAAACATTACATGTGATAACCACACTCTCTATATTTTTATCATTACCTCATTAGCCCCAAACCACCATTAGGTCTTTGAGACCTAAAACAATTAGGCCTTCATACTTACACATTACATGTGAGACTTACTTGGACCACCTTCATCCTTTAATAATGATTTTAACATATAAAAACTATCTCCAATATACCTTTTATCACTCCTTCATCAATCCATTCCACCTATAACACCAACTCAACACTCGAACCTACCAATTAGGTCTCCTTGCTCTTCAGGTCTTCATATACATAAAACACAGTCTCAAACTTTTAAAGAATAAACTCAAGTATTTCACATATCTATATGATTATATCACATGTGTGAACCCTTTAGGACCCTTTCAACACCTTTATATTCTTAATACACTTCAACACAAGTTCTAAGCACTTAAATCAACTTTCACAAAATGACCACTCAAACTGGTCACACACATTCAAAACATAGTTATACTATTTTGACTCTCCATATCTGATCAAGGGAAAAATACGATAAATAATGCCTTATCATAAGCCTTAGATACCAATATAACATCTCCATACTCATTTTATTCCTTAACTATGCTCAGAACATCTTAAACTTACCTCTATAAGATGATCACTCAATTTGCCAGTGTATTAAAAAAACATAGTCAACTTCAAAGCCTTTGTTCACACTAGAGATGGATTGGTAAAACCTACACAATACATAAATATATTATTAATTTAGTCTAAAACACTTTATAATATTTATTTCATCATGAAACATCAAAATATTATCAAGAAAAACTTAATTATCCTTCTCAGGTCACCTACATAACATGGTCAAACACATAGTCAAATTTGGATCTTAATATATTTTAATATATAGACATTCAAACCTTATAACTCACTTCTTTGGATTCACCTTGAATTATTATTCAACTTTTATTTTTACATCACCTTTAAATTCATCCTAGATCAAAATATATAAGAAAAATACTGTGCACTAGTCCTCTTTTGTTAAATTCAAATATGAATGATCACTGTGTAAATGTTAAACATCAAACACTTTGACCTCAATTCATGATCCTTGGAAAATTTTACAAAATAAACATCATTTATATCCATGGAGTAGCCTAGTCTTTATCTTGAAACACTCATCATTGATCTTAGATCAGAGAACTCATGATTGTGTCACTTGGTAGCTTTACATGCCTTCTACACACCCTATACCATTTAGTCAATGCATTTGTGCCACTTGTAGTTTTACATGCAATCTAAACATCCTTTGACTTATTTACTTAACACATACTATTTATATCTAAGTACATGATCACATGCTCACTTTTGGATCTTCATCTATCATATTAGACACTCACCATTAGATATTTATATAATCATACACTAATTGTTAGATCCTTATCTGGTCAAATTAAATTCTCACCATAGATCTCCTTTTGCAAATTTGGCTAAGTATGGGAACTTAGTAAAACTCTACCTAGAAGGCCAACTTTGTACCTTAATTACTTTTCCTATGCTCAACCTCATGACCTAAAATTTGAACCACATAATCAGCTTTCATAGGAGAACCCATCAATGTATCAAACTACTCTTGAAACCTTCACACATGTGAAATATGACATCATAAATATGCTCACTTAGCCTTATATATCAAGATGGCTACTTGAACATAGACACTTATATGACTGCTCTAATTAATTCTTTTCACTTTCATAAGCACTCATGATATCCCTTAGGGTCTTTAAAACATGTCCATATCAACAATATCATCCATAAATTTTATTAAAAAGTCAAACACTGAAGAACCATGTAGAATCACTAAAGCACATTGAATCACACTTTGTCATTGTCAATCTAACACACATGAAACCTAATCAATAACCTTGATCACCTTAGAGATATCATAGACAAACCTCCAAAAATATCCCCATAACACCAATAAAAATCTTATGCATAGAATCTATCTCTCTCTCTTCAATCACTTTCTCCCCCTTTGACATAATGAGAAAGTGGGCTCAACTCCTGATCTTATAGACTTGAAAAGACTTCAAGGACCAATAATAGGAAAAGACCACCTATAAGAGATGATAAATACTCCCCCTAACATTATGTATGCCTCTTCTTACCTTGATATTATCAAACATGCTCCATGACTACACTCTTATTTGATCATACATAAATTCTAAGTTTAGGCACCCTTTTGAGAATCTTCAAACCATATCCAACAATGATGAAACAACATAATTGATTTCATACCTTCTCTTCTCAAATTCTACTACATAATCCTTTGATCCTAGGACCTAACCATTTAAAAATATCCCTTTACTCATACATGAAGATTCAATACCTTGTCAAAACATATGACTTGGTTTGATCAAGTCATCATATCAATCTTCTTGAATTCATAACTATAGCAGACTTCTTCATATCTCCACCAAGACTGGAACATCTCACATATGCTCCTCCTCAAATCATGCACAACTCTTAAATCCTTTCAAACTATCTGAGTTAGATCCCCCTAACTCCATGCTTCACCTAGATTATGACATCTTCAATAAGTCCTCTCAATGAATAAGGTCTACCAGTAACACTTCAACACTATCCACACTCTAGTAAAAAATCTTATGGAAAATTCTTATCTTTAGAATACTATGACCTCCATGGCATACACAACTTTTCATATAAATAACTTTAAGACCTTATTCATGTTATCAAAGATATGACAACACATTATCCTCATACTCCATATCAACTTTATCTTGTCCTGAAACAATAACCCAAGCTCAACTAGCATCCACCATGCTTCTTATTTTTGTAAAGTGTCTCCGTGAAGCTTAGAGAGAGACACCCCTTTGACATAGTGAGACTAAAAGTCCAAAAACTTAGGAGACTCCCATATCTCCATACTCTCATTTGAATTAAAGTCTTACCTCATCACTATATTAACTTTAAATGGATCCTTGAATTTATTCTTTGCTTCAAAATTGTCCACTAATGTAGATAATAGAAAATATTGAATTTCCTTCATGTCTATCATGGAAAACAAACCATATTTGGTCTCAGTCTAATCTCTCTTAAAATAATAATTTTTATACAACCATTTTTTACCTCTTCCTTATACACTAGTAGCTCCATATACCTTATTTGTTTTGATAACACATTCAACTTGTTCTTGAAATACATAGCAATGTGACCAAGTTTATGACATTTGAAACAAACAACATCATTCATACCTTTTGCTTGATGATGATTGTGATCTTTCTTTGAATGATTTATTCTCCTCTTGGATTCTCTATCAATATGGTCAAATTGATTTCATGCATAATAATGACTCTAAGATGAATATCTCATTGCATTGATCTATCTAGTTTGTCTTCTTTCTTGCAATATAGGAGCCTGATTGAACTTATCTTGACTTGATGGTCTTTGCTTACAAAACCTATCAATGTGACCAACCTTTTGACAACTATAGAAAATAATGTCTTCCATACCTTTTGTTTGAATATGGCAGTGATCTCCCTTTTATTGATTGTTTTTTATTACATACTCATTTTCCTTATGACCAACAAGATGACAAATAAAATAATGAAGCATACAATATTTTGCATACCTTGAAGCATTTGGCTATCTGATTGATTTCTTCATTTTTCCTTTGACCTAATTTGACATGTTATCTTTCATGCTACCATCCTCTTTTCCTTGTTTTTATCTCTTTTGTTATTCTTCAATATTACCTATCTTGACAACAAATTGATCATGCTCATCCTTCAATGATTCCAGCTTGGTCTTCAATTGAACACTCTCATCCTCTTTGGCTTTTATACTTGAACTCACATCCTCTAACTAAATTTTGAGATCTTGGATAGTCTCTTTATCCCTCTTAGCCTATTTAGCCATGTCATCCTTCAATCTACATGCTTGATCTTCAATAATATTTATAAAATCAAGATTAGACTTCAACTCATCATGCTCACCTTGATTTGAACTCAACTTGGCATTTGCCTCTTCTAATTGAGTCTTGAGATGTCTGCATTCTTCCTCTTTTGAACTTATATTTGTCTTTGTAACCCTTAATTGATCCTCAAGAATGTTGATCTTCTTTTTATCATCTTTTGATCTTGAGCTTGATTTCAGGGATTCTCTCTCTTTATTGATATTGATGCACTCATCCATAATAACCTTAAAGTTTGAGGCCATGATCTTATTCTGAGCTTCTTCCTGATCATACTCTCTCATCTTACCTCTGTACTTCTTAAAAATTGCTTTGAGTTGATTGTACTTTTATACACTTAATTTTAGACATGAATAAGTAACCTACACTTGAGCCTTCAACTCTTTATTCTCTTTCTTCAATTTCTTATCCATATTGTACCATGGATCACCTTCTAGTGGTTAAAATTACAACGAAGGTCCTACTCTAATACTAATTATTAGAGGTATAATCATTGAGATGGGGGGTGAATCAGTGATGCTATATAATCCAATTATAGTTCTAAACTCTTAATCTATAACATACATAAACTTGATCAAGCAATATAAACATGAAAACACATACATCCAAAGCATACATAAGAGTATACATCACATGAACACAACATATATGTGGGAAACCCTCTTGTGGGATAAAACCCACTGAACCCTATAAGATGGAATATAGTCTTATAATACAAGATCCAAAATTTATACCAACACCAACTGATCAAGGAATACCCATCACTTATTTTAATGAAACATCAATCCCATAAGGAACTACTACCCCTGTCTAGCTGAGCACCTACTACAACTAGACCTTTAACAAGATTTATCTTGCAAGGAAGAACTAACCCCCTAGGTAACCAAGAACCCAGTTAGATACCTTGAATATATATTCTTAAAAACCTATTATTATTTCAATTATGTCCACCTTTGTCTACACCCTTCACCTCCAATCTCTCTCAAGTTGCCTCTAGGACTAACTCACTCAAACTACCTCTCCTGGGCTCATTAGGTCTAATGACCTATTTGTCCTCCTAAATAAACTTAATCAGATAAGCATGACTAATACTCTTCACTCTTTTATGGTCCTCACTAACCTGTACCTTCTCTTTCAAAGTCTCTCTCCTTTTCTTAACTTCACACAAGCACAAATAGCATAATTTGTCCATGTATGCCTTGTATTTATACAAATCTCTTCCTTTAACTCATTTTGGATAGCCAAAATTCTTTACATATTTGAACCATATCTAACATAGGTCCATATGCACATTAAATTTGACAACCATACTCTTCATAGGTCGGTCATTACCTCTTTAGCCCTAAACCACCATTAGGTCTTGGTGAGACCTAAAACAATTAGGCCTTTATACTCACACATTACATGTGAGACTTAATTGGAACACCTTCAATCTTTATCAATTCTTTGAAAAAATCAAAACTATCTCCAATAAACCCTTTCTCACTCCCTCATGGTTCCACACCACCTAGAGTACTAACTCAACACTCAAAATTACCAATTAGGTCTCCTTACTCTTCAGGTCTTCATATATAGAAAACACAATCTCAAATTTTGAATCAAATGCTCAAGTATTTCACATATCCATATGATTATATCACATGATTTAAACCTTCAGGACTTATTAAATGCTTTTATATTCTTAAGACACTTCAACACAAGCTCTAAGCACTTAAATCAACTCTCATAAAATGACCACTTAGACTAGTCACACACAACCAAAATACAGTTATACTATTTTGACTCTCCATATCTGATTAGGAAAAAACTATGACAACCGATTCCTTTTCATAATCTATAGAGATTTATATAAGATCTCCATACTCATTTGCTTCCTTAACTCTGCTCAGAACACATTCAACTTACCTCTACAAGATGGCCACTCAATCTGCTAGTGTATTAAAAAAACATAATCAAATTTAAATCCTTTGTTCACAATAAATATGGATTGGTCAAACCTCCAAAATACATACATATAGTCTTAATGGAGTCTACAATACTCTTCAATATTTATTTCATCTTGAAACATCAAAATACTATCAAGAACAACTCAATTATCCTTCTCAAGTCACTTGCAGAACATGGTGAAACACATAGTCAAATTTGGATCTTAATATATTTGATTATACAGACATTAAAACCTTATAACTCACTTATTTGAATGTGTCTATAAGTCCTCTTCAACTTTTTTTTTACATCACCTTCATATTTATCCTAGATATAAAGATATAAGCAAAATACTAAGCACTAATTTTTCTTTTGTTAAATTAAAATGCCAATGGTCACTGTGTAAATATTAAACATCAGACACTTTGACCTCATCTCATTCTCCATAGAAACTTTGACCAAATAAACATTGTCAATCTCCATAGAGTAACCTAGTCTTTACCTTACAATGTTCACCATTGATCTTAGATCATAGTTCCCATGATTGTGCCACTTGATAGCTCTACATACCTTCTGCACACCTTGTACCATTTAATCAATGAATTTTCACCACTTGGTAGTTCTATATGCAACTTGATCATCCTTTAACTTATTGACTTAATGTGCACCATTGATCTCTAACTTCATGATCACATGCTCACTATTGGATCTTCATCTGCCATATTAGATACTCACCATTAGATCTGTGTATGATCATTCACTCACTATTGGATCCTTATCTAGTCATATTAAATACTCATTATTAGATATATTATCTGATTAAATGTTCATCATAGATATCCTCTTGTAAAGCTGGCTAAGTATGGGAACTTAGTAAAACTCTACATGAAAGGCCAACTTT